>PVKS010012331.1:0-54033 GCA_004027875.1 Aplodontia rufa
CGCTTGTGTGTGCTGCACCTCATTCCACCTTAACGCTTGTGTGTGCTGCACCTCATTCCACCTTAACGCTTGTGTGTGCTGCACCTCATTCCACCTTAAACGCTTGTGTGTGCTGCACTTCATTCCACCTAAACGCTTGTGTGTGCTGCACATCATTCCACCTTAAACGCAAGTGTACGTTTGTGGTGCAGCACTTCATTCCACCTTAAACACATGTGTGCGTGTGCATGTGTGCTGCAGCACTTCGTTCCACCTTAAACACACGTGTGCGTGTGCATGTGTGCTGCAGCACTTCGTTCCACCTTAAACACACGTGTGCGTGTGTGTGCTGTAGCACGTCATTCCACCTTCAACACACATGTGTGAGCATGTGTGTGCATTCCACCATACAAAGTGACGTTCTGCTGGGGCCTGATGTTCTCATGTAACAGTGAAAGACCCAACATCTGTGGCCATCTCTTTAGGCACATAAGGGTAAAATCCTCACATAAGTTACAGTGACTGCGCAAATTCAGTTTTAATACAAACCACTTCCAAATTAAGGCAGCAACAACCCATGTGTTCTGGCAGGAAACCATCAACCAAGAACAGAAACCGGACGGATCTGAGGATGACTTTCCCACCTGGTAGAAACATTCTTTTCAAGCATCCATACACTAGACCATATCTTGAGCCATCGAGGCATAAAACCTGAGGAAACTTAGAACAATTAAAATTGTAGAGTATATTCTTTACCGCAGTGCAATCAAATTAGATATCAAGAACAGAAAGACAACCGGAAAATTCTCCAAACACTTGGGAACTGAACAACTCACTTCCACATAGCCCACAGATCAAAGAAGTAGTCTCAAAGGAACTGAAAAAAAAGAAGAAAATACAACCTCTCAAAATTTGTGGAACAGGGGCTGGAGCGGTGGCTCGGTGGTTATGGTGCTTGCCTGGCATGCGCAAGTACACGGGTTCGAACCCCAGCAACACACTTACACAACTAAGTGTTGGAGCAACAAACACCATGTGAAACACTCAATTAAAAAAAAAAACAACTTTGTGGAACAGGGGCTGGAGCGGTGGTTCAGTGGTTACGGTGCTTGCCCAGCACGTGCAAGGACATGGGTTCGAACCCCAGCACCACGTACACAACAAAGTGTCAGAGCAACAAAAGCCACATGAAACTAAATAAAACTGATGCTCTTTCTTTCTCTTACTGTACCTCTCTAAAAAAAATTTTAACAATGTAGATGAAATGGACCAATTTCTAGAAATACATAATCTATATCAAAACTGATTCTCAAGTAAATAGGAAGTCTGAATCAACCTATATCTAATTAAAGAGACTTGATCAGTAAGAAAGAAAGAAAAACCCAAGACTAGAAGGCCTCTTTGGTGAGTCAGTTCCAAACCTCCTCAAAATCTTCCCAAAACCTGAAGAGGGAGTAACTAATTCTGTAAGGCTAGCATTATCCTCACATCAAAGGCAGAGAAAGACAGCGTAAGAAAACTACAGGCCAACATCCTTCGTGTATATTAATGCAAAAATCCTGAACAAAATACTTGCAAACCAAATTCTAAGCATATTAAAAGGGTCATAAGTCATGACCGGATGGGATGTTCCCAGATGCTTAAACCATCCTTGCATTCTGGACTTGATCATGACTCATTATGATTCAATGTGGCCAATGTCATTACTTGACCAACAGAATGAGGAGGAAACCCCACAAGATCATCTCAACTGACATAGAAAAAGGTTTGACAAAATTCAGCACCCTAGTGTACTCAACAGTACACTAGGGATAGTAGGGCAAGTCCTCAACATGACTAACACCATATATGACAAGTCCAGAGCCACCATTGTATTCAATGACAAAGCAGGGAAATTTTTCCCAAGACGAGGACAAGAGGAGGATGCCCACTTTCACTACTGTTACTGGATGAGTGCTAGAAACCCTAGCCAGAGCAATTAGGCAGGGAAAAGAAAGGAAAAAATCTTCCAAATTAAAAGAAGTAAAATCATCTATGTTTGGGGCTGGAGCTCAGTGGTTACAGTGCTTGCCTGGCACACATGAGGACACGGGTTTGAACCCGTGGCTGCGATCCATCCTTACTCTAGAGTCCTGAGTCCTGGTGAAGGTGATGATGCCTCCCAGCTCCCTCCCTGGCCCAGGCATGGCTCAGTATGGGGGTGCTGCTCAGCAGAGTGCTTTTCTATCTAAACCTCTGTTCCTGCCTGGCCTGAGGGGCATGGTGGTAGGTGCGCCCAGTGAGAGGCCCTTGCCTCACCTTTACAGATGATGGGTGAGGAAGTCAGTGACCCCAGGCCCAGAATTCTCAGGGCTCCCCTCTTGCTTCTGCTGCTCAGTGGGTATGCAGGGGCTAGGAAGTGGCCAGGCCAGTGTGTGCCCCCACCTTCCTATCCAGTCTGAAGCCTAGTCGGAGGCAGAAGACTTGGGACTGAGCTCCTGACCAAACCTCACTTTGCCTTGTCCTCTCTGGAATCTAGTCTCTGGAGACTGCTTTTTGTGAATCAATCAGAAGCATGCTCTTTGTCTTGGTGGGGCTGGAAATGTCATCCGACTCCCCTTCCCCTCATTCCTGAGTTCCCATCCCTCAGCCCCAGTCCAGGGCGGTAAGCAGGCTCTGGAAGGTCCAGCACCCTCAGTGTCCATCGATGTCATGCATGCTGGGGTGGCAGCATGGTGCATTCCCTGTGTCTCCAGAGCTCCTCTTGTCAGCCTGCTGAGCTGTGCTGAGAACCTGGGTTTCATGTCACCCAGCTGCCATAATGACCTACTGTAAATACGGGGCAGCCATGGAACCCTGGCCTGAACCGAGTAGGGCCTAAGCCCAGAGCTGAGCTAGAACTCAGCATGGCCTTCCCCACCTGGACCCCTCCTCCACCCCTGCCTTGGAAGAGCAGCAGGTGGGTGCCCACCCCCCAGTCTATGTGTAGGAGTTGGACCCTGAGGTCCCCTGCCTCTCTGTAACTTCCCAGCTCCACTGGCTTTGGGACAAGTCAGGGTGCTATTTCTAGCCCACTACACCCCCCATGAGGCCCAGTGGCCTGGAGTGATGGCGCCAATGCATCTGAACAGCAGGTAGGTTTGAGTGGCCCTTGGAGGGGTTGCCGTGGCTATAAAAAAATAATTAATGGGACTGAACTGTCCACTTAAAATGCCTGGAGTGGAGGAGCTCGTGTTCTATATACTGCAGCAGACCTTTCCGTGGTACCAGAGGCGGAACCCAGGGTCTCCACTGGCCATTGCACCCCTTTTTCATTTTATTTTGAGCTAAGATCTTGCTAAGTCACAGGCCGGTCTTGAACCTGTGACCCTCAATTCTCAGCCTCCTGAGCAGCTAGGATTACAGGTGTGAGGCTACCACACCCGGCTGCACCACAGCTTTCAAAAAATTAGCAAGGCAGTGGCCTGGGCTCCAGCAGCACATAGGAGAGCTGCCTGCCATGTGTGAGCGACACTGTGAACACCAGCAACGGTGTGGCGCTGCACCCTACGCGTAAAAGGGCGAACTACTGTGCACAATTTATTACTTTTTAGGGCCACCTCCATCAGAGGGGAAAAGGCAGGCAGGGAGAACAGAGACGCTAAGTGGGAAATCTGCTGACATCAAATCAACGACCACTAAGCCGTGAGCACGCAGAGCCCACCCACAAGGCCACTTGGCCTTTTCACTGTCACAGCCCCAGTGAGGTAGGCAGAGCCAGTATTCTGATTTTACAAAACAGAAACTGAGCCTTAGAGGGTGGTGCGACCTGTCACCACGGCTGCCTTGCCACGTGAGCCTGGCAGCAGCACAGACGGAGGTGTGCGGACAGGTGGGGCAGGCGCTTCAACAGACTTACTGTGCGCAAAGCCAAGAGGAGCATGGAAGACTGCACCTCGGAAAAAAGAAGGGTCTGGCTGCATAGACGACACCTGGCAAAGGTGACGCACGGTGAGGGGCAGGGACACCTAGAAGCAAGCGAACCGGGCAGTGAGGACGAGGGTGGGGACGCAGCACCAGAAGGGGTAGGCCTGGGGACTCAGCTCAACACTCGGCCAGGGAGATGGGGTCTGGCCCCACACAGGCAGAGACTGGAGGCTGGTGAGCTGCCCAGGAGGCACGGCACCCTGAGCAGGACACAGGCAAACTGAACAGGGCACCTGCACACCTACACGACCAGCTCTGCATGGGGACTGGCAGCAGGGACACCAGGCTGCACCAACACTGTTTTTAAACAAGCCCCAAAGGAACCAGGACTCTTGGGCAAGTGGCTATTCCTGCAGTCACCAACCTGTCCGGAAGCCCAGGAGGGTCCAGACAGCTGGCCTGGGGCTGGCTGACCTCACAGGGCCTGTGGCCCCGAGAAAGGGAAGGAGTGCAGAGTTACTCCCAGCCTGAATTATTCAGAAGAGAAGGGAGCGCCCCTCTTTAACAAGCGTGGCCTATGAAGCAAGGTTAACAATTGCACTTGATTCAGTCAACAGCAGACTCCTGGGGACCAGGAGGACCTGCACTCCAGGCAAGGTGAGGACTCAGCACTTCTTGCTTCGTTTAGAGAGTGAAGTTAACCCTCACAGGCCCAGACTGCTGCCTCCCCTCCCCTCCCCTCCCGCTGGATCTGGCCTGCTCAGCGCTTTCCCCATATATAATTACAAGCTGCTATCCATCATGTGGCAGCCGCACAGCGCTGACGCTTGGAAAGGGATGCAGTAAGCACTTCCACTAATAGAGGCAGGGCTTCATATCGCTTTGATATTTTCATTTAAATTGGAATATTTTACAATAATCATGCGTGGTTTCCATGGGGCCCTGCCCCACCACCTGGGCAAGGGCCTAGAGCTGCCCCAGCCAGCCCCCACCTCCCTGAAGGGTTTCCCTGCCAGGTGCCTGGGCGCTGGACAAGGTGACCAGCCAGCTCCCTGTCAGGCCTCGTGCTATGAGCAGGCAGTGCAGCAGCAGGGGTTGGGGGCTGGCCCCAAGAACCCACTGCCTCAGCATGCTCCCTGGAAGAGGCATCCAGCCTCCTTGGTGGACAGGGGTGTAGAGAGGAGGCATGGGAGGGGCTAGGCCAGAGCAGAGGGCTGTGCCCAGCAAGAACGGGCAGGCACAGCCAAGTGTCTACTCTGTGGTCCCTCTAAAGTGAAGTGCTACCGTACCACCTGGGCCTTACTCACACAGTCCCCAGGCCTGGTGACCTTAGTGCCACTGGGGGTCCTAAGAGCCCAGCCAGGGCAATGTTCAGCAGACTGTTGGAAAGGGCAGCAATGACCCTGCTGTACGGACTCTGGGCTGTGCAGCACAGAACCGTGTTAGGTGCCAGAGGCCCCATGGCAGGGACCGCAGGTGTGGAAGGCTGGAAGGATCAGAAGGCCATGCAGGCTGGGCTGTGGCTGTTCCCTCCCACCTGTGCTCAGCCACAGGTGACACAGCTGTCCTGGCACCCAGACAAGCAGTTGTGAGCAGCTGGGATGAGGCAAGCCATTACCCAGGAGCGGGTCCCTAACCACCCACCTGGTACTGAGGACCCCAAAAGGCTCCTGCCCAACTCCCCCGGCCTCACCTGCCACATTGGACAAACCCTGGACTCTATTCCAAGCAAGACAGATGTGGGCTTCCACTGCCCGCCACCCCAAGAAGACTGCTGGCCCCACACCTATGCATCCTTCTGCCAGCCCCCCAACCTTTGACATCCCCTTCACCCCATAGCAGTTTCTTGGGGGCTCTGCAGTCCCAGCCACTGCTTCCCTGCCCCACCATGCAGTGGGGCGGGCCCACTGTGAACAATGCTGCCCTGGGCCCTCTGGCCTCACTGGCCCTTAGTTCACACTGCACTCGCCCCTGGCGCTACAGGATCGTGGGCTAGCTGCTGGGCCTGAGTCACCTGAGGAGGGTCACACAGGCTACCACAGGAGGCTCTGGTTGTCCACGCCCGCCGGCAGGCCTCACCTTTGCGCCCAGTGGGCAGTAGCCTTTAAGGAAGTCGCCGCAGACCTCAGCCTTCCGGGACACGTACACGTGGCTGTAGGGGCAGTCGCTGTTGCTGCAGACCCCCTTCAGGAAGTAGGAGCACACAGGCATCTGTGGGGGAGGGCGACAGTGAGGCCAGCAGCCTGCATCCCAGGCCCACAGCTGTCTCACCAGCAGGAGCACCAGGACTCCAGAGCCCTATGCACATCCCCAAGCCAGCACAGGAGCCAAAGCACAGGGAGCTGCCTGCTTGCAGTCGGATCCCCACCTCCTAGGTGACCCAGCAAATCTGCCTGCACTCTGTCCAAAGGAGGACACGGAGCGGAGCAGCCTGAGAAGTGTCTTGGGCCTAGGCGTGCTGTCCCCCAAATCCCTCAACGTCCAGGGCTGGAAGGTGGGACAAGATGGCAGTCAGGACTTCCAACCACTAACCTGTGGCCTGGACTGCCCTGGAGCTGTCAGGCCCTGGGGCCAGCATCCAGGTAGGAGAAGGTTCTTTAGCCACCTGACACAACTGTCTAGAGCAGGCTGGGTTCAGTACTGACCACAGGGTGGCGCTGAGGCCTGGCAGCTGGAGGTCCCCCTGCAGCAGCATGGATCCCCCAAGGCAGGCCACACACCCTCCAGCTTGACATTTCCTCCCTGTTCCCTAGGACAGAGTGGCAGCCCTGCTGACCCCTGGCTGTGGCTGCAGCTTGCTATCACCATCTGGGCTGGGAGAGGTAAGAAATGCAACCTCCTAATGGGGCAAAATGGAAGCCTCAGGGGGCAGAGCTGGGCTGCAGCCACGCAGGGAAGGAAGCAAGGGGTGTCTATGAAACTGCTAGGTGACTTCCCTCCCTGCTCCTCTTGTGGGCCGAACACTAGCTCCTTCCTGGGCTGCCTGGGGGAGTGGGGTAGTATCAAGGCTCTGGCCCAGTATGGTGCCCATGTGGGAGCACCCGCAGGCCTCCCCTGGTGACCTTCCCTGCTGTGTCCTATGTCAGACTCTGGCCTCTCCCACCCCAGGTCAGCTCCACACTCCCACTGAGTTTCGCGGCCTGCTTGGCGCTGAGGCTGCTCGCGGGCCTGTGCAGCCCTCCATGGTCCTGGGGATCACTTTTCTTGAGTGAAATGGGGGAGGGAGACGCAGGAACCTGTCTGAGGGGCAAGGAGGGAGGAAAGGGCCTGGGCAGCAACCTGGAGCTGGGAAGGAAGGAGGGAGAAATCAAAGAAACAAAGGGTGATTTACTGAGCAAGAGTTTATTCTTAATTGTCTTTTAACTGCAGCCGCAGAGGGGAGAGGGGCTGGGGGCCCTGTTTGGGGCTGGCAGTGGTGCGGCTGTAGACAATTCCCTTAATGTGGTTTTTGATATAGAGCCCAAATTAGCTCTAATAAAAAGGGATAATAAAGCCAACTCTTACACCAAACGGAGCTCCTCCTGGCTGTCAGAGCGGGGCCGTTACCAAGAGGAAGCTGCGTTCTCATTTCAATTAACCTTGTTTGCACCCTAGCACGTCCACACAAATAACAATAACATTAATTCAGGGCGCTGGTGCGGCCCACATTAGACAGCTTGGAGTGTGTGCCGGCTTTGGAGCTGGCGCTTAATGAACCCGAAACTCGACGTGAATTTCCAAATTGCTCACGACAGAGTTTCGAAGCTCGATTAGAGAGAAAAATGCTGATTCTCTCCAAGCTTCTCAAGGGGAAAAGCTGTGGGACCAGCAGTGGGCCTCGCCCGCACACCTCCTTCCGCTGCAGTCCTGTGCCCCAGACCTTCCCCATACCCACAGCCAGGCTGGGTTCCAGGGCCCAGTGGGCAGGCCCTGGGCATGGGGCAGAGCCACCTGGCCTTGGGCTCCAGGCTCCGGATACTCAAGCCAGCACTGATCCCTGACCTCAGCACTCTCAATCCTCACAGGCAGGGAAACCCTCCCTGGCCCTAAACAAGTCTATGGAGTCATGCAAGGCCAGAACACCTGGCTGCCCTATAGGTGTCCCTTCCCAGCTCCCTCCTATCCCTACCTCTGCCCAGGAGAATCTACGGCCTCCAGCAGGGCTCTCAAGATGCCTACTGCTGGGCAATTCTCAGGCCTGAGGAGGCAGGTGAGGCCTCGGGCTTGTACTCCAGGGGCACCCATGGGGCCACCATCCCCTGTGCATATGGTGTGATGGGAAAGAGTTTGGAATCAGGGGCTTTTGGGTCTGGCAAGGCTGGGTGCTGGGAGGACAGGGAAGACCCTTGTGTAGTATGTGGAGACCCCAAGTTGGTGCCACTTCCAGCAAGGGTACAAGGTGGATGTGGCACAGCCCAGACTTGGGGATGAAGGGGCCCGTGCCACACTGGACACAGGCTGCGGTCCCAAACCCAGGGGAGCCAATGGTGGCACTTACCTTCTCTTTGGACACGTGGTGGGAAAAGGGGCAGGTCCCGTCTGTCTTCTTGCATGTTCCCCGAACAAACCTGTGTAGGGCACAGGACAGGGGAGTTGGAGGAGGCTGGCAGGGTGGGGCAAGGCCCTGTGCAGACCGCTCCCCTGGGAGGCCAGGCAGGCACCTGGTGCACACGGCCACCTTCTCAGGGTCGTGGATGTAGGGGCAGCGCTCGCCGTGGTTGCACCTGCCAAAGCGATTGTAATACATGCAGTACTCTTTCCTCTGCTCTCTCTTCTGCCTTGCCTGCCGGATGATGGCCAAGCTGCGCTGGATAGCTCGGCTGTGGACAGAGAGGTTTATGAGACCAAGGATGAGCAGGGAGCCCCCACCCGCCCAGCCCCCCAGGGACACACCTGGCTAGGGAGCGGCTGCAGCTGCTGGCAGGATCCATTCGGCCTGTGGAGGAAGGAAGAGAGGTCCTATCAGGTCGCAGCCCAGCCTGCAGCCCTCCCACCAACCCCCTGCACCCTGGACTGGCCTCATACCCTCTCCTCACTGACCCACCTAGCCAGCACCCACTCTGGGTTCCCAGCATTTCTGCCTCCTCCAGGATGCTACCCACAGAGACACAGCATCAAAGCTGGGGCCGGCAGGGCTCCTGTGAGTGCCCTCACAGCCAGCATGCCGGGTAGCCTCCTACAGGAGACAGGACTGCTCAGGGACAAGGGCTGAGTGGCCTGCAGCCCCTGATGCCTCCAGCCAGCTGGGCTCCTCAAGGTTACTTTTGTAGCTGGCTGGGCTGCCCCACATGGCTTTCACCACCCACATGACCCCAGCTGGCAGCCAGTAGCTCACGGGGCAGGTCCTCAGCTGAGGCCCTCTCCAGGCTGAGACCTTGGCCTGACTACCCTGGAGCCACCATGCAAATGGTGAAGACACCAGAGCCTCACATCAGGGACAGCGGGCTTGCTTAGACAAGGTGGTGAAGTAGGTCACACATTCGGGCTGGTGGGGGCCTCACACAGGGATCTGGCCCAGGCCCAGCCATGGCTTATCACTTGCAGCTTCACAGGTGCCTTATCAGATGGTCCTCAAAACCCAAACACATGGACTGAAGAGTGACCCAGCCTCTCTGAACTCACTAATATGGTGTGAGGAGGACAGCAGTGACAGGAATGGGGCTCCCTTAGAGCCAAAGGGACCAACTTGGGGGGCAGTGATCAGGGAGGAAGGTCCTGGCTCATCAGAGCATCTGCCTGTTAAATGTGCAGGCCAGGGGCTGGAGTGGTGGCTCAGCATTTGAAGAGCTCGCCTGGCATGCACAAAGACCCAAAATTGAACGCCAGCACCATGTACACTACTAAATGTTGGAAAAACAAAGACCGGATGGAAAAATAAATAGAGACTGATTCTCTCTTTAAAAAAGTAAAAATAAAAATATACAAATAAATGCACAGGCCAGTCCCAAGACAGTGGGTAGCCCAGGCAGGGCAGGGCTACTCAGACATCTTCCCTGGGTTCCTCAAATACGCACATGACCCTTCCCAGACCAGATCCAATTTCCCACAGGGCAGCTGCTGAAACGAATACGGCGCTAAGAGGCAGAAGTGACATCATGCAGAAATTCTGAGGACCTGAGGGGGTGACAAAACCATCCAGGTTTAAAAAGGGATGTTGCCAAGTGTCTGGACTCCCTCAGCCAGCCCCTGCTCCTGCAGCAGAGGGCCAGCACAGGTCTGGGGGCCTCTGCTCCAGAGCAGCCCCCTGGTTCATGCTCCCCAGGCTCCTGTGAGCCCGTCTCCAGTGCACTCCCTCTCTCCAGGACCTGGCGTGGCCCCTGGCCTCTCCATACCACGACTCCTTCATGCCGCACAGGCTGGAACCTCCGGCCCTCCTCCCTTAGTGTTCCCCATACCTTCCCTGGGCTGGGGTGGGTGGTGCTGTCGCCCCTGTCACCTCAGAGACAAAGAGGTCAAGCCCAGGACTGCTGTTCTGAACCACAGGGGATCCTGCTGGAGCTCCATGGGCCCCTGGGGCCAGTGGCTCCCCCACCCTCAGCCTCAGTATCCGTGAATCAGAAAGGGCATCTCCAGGGCTGAGTGGCGAGACCCCCAGCCAGTGGGAGGGAGTTCTGTTGCAGGGTGGCCCAGGCCAGGCAGCTGGGACGTGAGCAGGTGCTGGCAATGATGCCTCAGGGTGGGGAAGCGGGGCTGAGGGTCAACAAGGACACAGGTAGAGTGAGTGTCAAGGGTCTCAGGGTGCGGGTGAGAGGGCAAGGAGAACACAGGGCAGCCTATGTTCCCAGATGGGGACACCTGTCCAGAGGGTGGTGGCAGACCCCTGTGCAGGTGGCACGGACGCGCCCTTGCACCTGTCAGCCTTCACAGTGAACGACATGCAATCTGATAGCCTGTCAATGAGCTCTGGTTCCCGGGCTGTCACCCAGGCTGCTGGTGACACTGGCGCCATCTGCTCCCTGCCAGGGACACGCTGGTGTCACATGCCACCTGTCAGGACCCGAGGGGGCAGTTTCTTCCTCTTTCCACTTTCTGCTCTTAAAACACGGCAGTGGGGCTCTCGGTGGGAGTTTTGACAAGAATGGGAGGCATCTTTCCAAATGCTTTGCAGTGCTAAAAACGCACATAAAGAGACAGAGCTGGCTTGAAAAGAAGCAGCTGGAGGTGCAAAAACTCAGCCGAACTCCCCAACCTCAGGAGCACGAGGTGCGGCCCTGCCACACACCCTGGAGAACCTTCACTTCCCGGTGCTTCCCAAAATAGACGCCGGCTTCCTCCAGCCCAACCCTGCCTGGTGCCCCCTGTTTCCTGCCTCCTGCGATGGGCCTCCCAAGGATGCCGCTGGGCATCCGCTTCCTCATCTCCCAACAAGCCAGTGCCTCCTGGGCACCCTGGCTCCCACTCACCCCCCAAGCCTCTGAGCAAGGGGCTGTGCACACGTGCCCACTCCCAGGCCCACTGTCCACTCCCAAGAAGCTGGAGGAGGGCCGCCTCAAGGCCTTTTTCTGCTCAGCTCAAGAGCAACCAGAGGGCCCTGGGAAGAAGACCAAAACAGCAGAGGGCGCCCCAGGGACAGGTAGTAAGAGGCAGGGCCTCAGTGACCCAGTGGCTCCGACTCCAGGTGCTGCAGCTGGCAGGGCCTCCCTCATATGCCCTTCTGAAGTGACCTCATAGCACCTACGAGTGTGAAGGGCACAGATGAGGAGCCACAGACACCCAACTTGCCCAGGAACACGTGATAGCTGGTTGGCAGAAAAGTGGGGACCATAACCCATGTCTGCCTCACTCAGCCCCGTGGGTCTGGGGGCTCAGAACAAGCCAGCCCTAGAGCCAGCCCTGAGTCTGGGGCTGGCAGCTCTACAGACAGACTTGGGACTTCCACCCCACTGCGAGAACTGCCAGGCTCTTGGTGGCCACAGAAGAGATCAGCAGGCTCAGGACACAGGTCCCAGGCCAAAGTCTGTGGGGAAGGGTCTAGGGTTATCCCTTTTTAGATGAGAGGTGGGTGGAGGAGAAAGGGGCTTAGCTGAAAGGGCCCAGGGAAGCCAGGGGCAGATGCTGACTGTGTCCTTGCAGGCCAGAAGGGGGAGCTGGGAGAGGAGGCGGAATCCCACCCACTCCAGGAGGGCTCCACTTTCTTGTTGAAGTTAAAGTTTCGCTGACACCAGGGGAGGAAATTTATTTCTTTAATTATAATTCATCTAAGTGGGCCAGTCAGCAGCAGCCCACAGCTGGGAGCAATCGCCTTCCTCCTCACAGCGAGGTAGAGGCTGCACAGGGGTCCAGGCAGCTGGAGCTGCCCACCTCCCCTACTGCTTCCCTTGCCCACCAACTACAAGTAGGGTGTGGCTTTGTCAGTTGCCTCTGCCTACCCCACACCCCTTCCCAGGAGGGAGGTCCAAACCCCCAGGACTGCCCCACAGCGTCTGCCAAGACTGGTCAGCAGGACGTGGGCAGCTGTAGCCCTGCTTGGTGATAGGCCAGGGCCTCCCCAGAGGCAGTCGTCAGTGGGGAGGCCCTGCGACCCGCCCTGCTCTCACCAGGTGCTCTGGTGGCTGCCAGGGCAGGGAGTGCCGAGCTGAGGAGGAGGCCAGTGGGCAAGGGTGTCCGGGACAGACTGTCCACAGCCTGGTGATATCAGGAGCTCTGTGGCCGCCAGGGTTCTACCATGTGCGCAAATGGAAGGGCAGACTCTGCAGAGCTCAGCACTTGGCCCCAGGGGTCTGAGGAGCAGGCCCAGCTTCCTGGGGAATGACAGCTCCACGTCTCCCTCTCCCCACCAGGCTCGGGGCAGCAATCTGGCTCAGTGGAGAACACCACATCTGCGAGGAGATAGGCCAAACCTGCCACTCCCCTACAGCCATCCCCAGGGCCATGCAGGGACCTGAGGAGGAAGCCAGGGTGGCAGTCACACCCATCCCTCAAGAAGAACCAAGAAAAGCCATGGGCACCTGGAGCCACACAGCAGGGCTCAGGCACAGAGACTGAAGCAGGGAGGGAACACTGCTGCCAGGAGGAGGTAGTCACTCTGTAAGTGGGCAGGGCTATGGGGTCAGGAGTGACCAGATCTCCTGGGGATCAGAAGGCCTGGGCGCTAAGCCCCTGAAGTGTGGTGCAGAGGTAAGGCCACAAACCCAGGAGATCACGGGTTGGGGAAGCAGAGGCTGCGGCGGGGCAGAGCCAGGCCTGTAAGTGGATTACCAGGATCTCCCCAAGTGCCACTCTGGGCAGCCACGGTCCCAGTGCACTTTCCTACAGAGGAGCAGCTGGAGGCCGGGGCCTAGGGAGGAAGGCTGCCTCCGTGCACAGTGCTTACTGCAGAGCCGCCCTGGGCACCCCCTCCTCCTGGGCTGCTGAGCCTCTTCTCCCCTCAGTCCCTCTGCTTGATGAGTGGAGGTGCTGGGTCCCTGCAACCCCGCCCCCTTTTTTTTACTGGACAAGGAGGTCAAATTAGAAGCAAACCAAAGTATTTCTCTAGTTGATCTGTACAATAGTCAGGACTAGAACACCTCCTTCTTCACAGCCCATCTCCTGGGGAGTGGGAGCTTGTGCGGTGGTGGCAGCCACCTCCAGACAGCTGGCAAGGTGGCAGAGAGGCCCCGGTGCTCCCTCGCCCAGGCACGCTCAGTACACCAGGATCATGCTCTGAAAGCCAGAGGTTCCTCAGCCGAGCGAGAGGCAGGCACTGGGGCCTTCGCAGCACCCTCCTCCCACCGCCCTGTTGGTCTCACCGGGGAAAACTACCAAGGCCCTGCACACATTGAGAGCTGACCCCTGGCGGGGACGTGCTCCACTGGGCAGCTCTCATGTGGGTCGGCTCCCTGGAGCCCCAGGCCCTGAAAAGCAGTGACACGCTGGCCTGCAGGCCTCCACCACACGCTCTCCAGCCCCTGCTACCTGGTCGGCTGGAGGTCTTGGACAGCTTGTTAGCCGACACCTTGTACAGCACTCCTCCAATGCAGCGATAGCCTTTGCCCCACCGAGGGGAGCCAGGTGGGGTTTTTCCGCCACCTGTGATGGTAGGACGCAGGCGGTTCAGCACCAGGGACCTGCGGAGACAGCAAAATGCCTATCAGATGTGGCCCAGGAAGGGCTGGAGCTCTGGTGGTCAATGCCACGGCCCCAAGGAAGCCAGCTCAACCTAGAGCACTCACTGCCTGGGAAGCACTACTGTCAGGGAAGTCACAGGCCAACAGTCTGTCCTGGAGATCTCTATCCCCTACCCCTTCGCAGGGACACCTCTGTAGCATCAGGGAGTGCTGACAAGGAGCAACCAACGTGGTGCTGTCCCCACAGGGCCAGGGGGACACAGTCAGCCTGGGCTGAGTCCTGGGGCTGCTGGGGGGCAGCTGTCAGGGTACCATGGGATGTGATGAACGCCCTGGTTGCATGGGAACTGCAGAAGGCACCCCTTAGGGCTTTGCCAAGCTGGTAGCCATCTCTCTCATACACTGCTCCAGATATCCTGCCCTAGGTGCCATGGGGTCCGCAGGAACTACCACTCGTCCTCCTCCTTTTGCCTGCCACCCAAAGAGCCCTGCACTGAGAATTTGTAGGGCAATCTACAGGCCCAATCAGGTCAGCTGTTTGGGGTTCCCAGGAGGCCGAGGGCCCAAGAGGCCTGGAGCAGCCATAAGGTTAGCAGAGTGGATGACCCAGGCCAAAACACACCTGCGCTGGGCCGACCTTGAGTCCCAGTGGCGGCCCTACTCCCTCCCTGTTCTCAGGCCCCATCCTGCCAGACACCCACATTCCCCAAGGGAAACCAGGAAGCAGACCAAGATGGGGAATGGCCCTGACAACACCACTCAGAGAAGGCCCCTGCAGCTGCCCCACCAAGCCAAACAGCCTCTGCCCAGCTGTGACACGAACAGGCTGTCCCTGAGGAAGGGACTCAGAGCCGAGCAGCCAGGTGAGCCCAGCATCCTGGGATGGGGACCTCAGGAAGCATTTCAGCAAGACGTGTTTACGCAGATCAAGCCCAGATTCCGCTTGCTCAAACTCTTTGACTGCACATGCTGCGCCTCCCCTGCACGCCTGCTAAACCTGGGCCATGGGCATGCTGGAATTTTTTTTTTTTTTTTGGATGTGGGGCTCTAACAGAGGGCACTTTATACTGAGCTATATACCCAGTTCTTTCTATTTTATTTTATTTTTTAAAGAGAGAATCAATTTTATTGAGTTTTTCATGTGGCTTTCATTGCTCTGACACTTTGTTGTGCATGTGGTGCTGGGGTTCAAACTTGTGTCCTCATGCATGCCAGGCAAGCGCCTTAACTGCTGAGCTACCATCCCAGTCCCCCTTTTTTTAAATTTTGAGACAGGGTCTCACCAAGTTGCTGGGGGTGGCCTTGAACTTGTGATCCTACTGTTTCAGCCTTCTGAGCCTCTGGGATTACAGGTGTGCGCCACCACACTCAGCCATGAGCACAGTTGTCCAAGACAACCTTCTCACCAGCCCAGGGGGGGCCAAAGGGACAGTTCAAGTGGGAGGTCAACCCAGGAATATGCAGGGACATGCCCCCTCCCTTCTGGGTCCTTTACTACACCCACGCCACTAGCCCCCAGCACCCTGCAGCCCAATCAGGGCCAGCTCCCTAGAGAGACAAGGCTGGGAAAAAAGGCTCTCCCTGGGCCTCCAACCCTGTCCATAGTTGTAAGAGACCCTTCCCCAGCCAGCCAGGGCCGGGGAGCAGTGACTCTGAACAAGGGCTGCTGAGTAACAGCAAGTGGGGCCCACTTGCCGGGCAGGCTGGGCAGAGCAGGCTGCAGATAGCCTGGCAGTGGTACCTACAGCACCACCCATCATACTCAGCCCTGCCACTCAGGGGAAGTCATCCAGAAACATGGGTGGCAAAGGGTGGCCCTGTTCTCAGACTGCTGCTATCTCTAGTGCTCAGCACCATAGCCCCTGAGGACCTCGGTCTCCCCATCTGCAGGCTGGGGCCACACTCACTAGCTGGTGGCCTCTGGGGCCCCATCAGTGAGTTCATGTGAGTGAAGTAAGCTGGGCAGCGGGGACCAAAGCTGCAGTGTCAGCACAAAGGCAAACACAGGGAGGAGCAAAGGCACCGGACCCTGTGTCCTGAATCAAAGTCCAAGTTCACAGACCCAGCCCTGGAGGGCAAAGTCCTGTGGAACGGCTGCTGTGGCAAGTGGCCTGCAGGCCCTCAGCCCCACCCATCACCTGGGCAGGAGAGAAGCCCTGGGCCACCATCAGACCTGCACCCTGGGCTTGCACTGGGGGCCAGGGCACAACACAAGGGTCTTCTCCCACACCAGTCCCTCACTGGCAGAACCCTGCTGGTCCTGGAGGCTCAGAGGTGGGTACTGCACAAGCAATGTCCACCTTAACCCCAAATCCACTGTGCTTGGCAGGTCCCTGGGACTGCCCCAGCCCTCACTACCCTGAACCCCCAACGGTCTCACTGCCTGGAGCCCTTGTGCACACACCGGTTTTGGCCCTCACTCCCAGGGTAGCCCCATCTCTGCCTCCTGAGCCCCCACCAGGGGCCCAGGCAGGTCCTGCCCTCACAACACCCTTCCAAGCATGCCCTCACCATCTACAGCATGGCTGAGGGACAGGAGGCAACCAGATCTGTGCCCAACGGCTAGCCCAAGCAGCCCTTAAGAGTTCACCTGTAGGAATGTGCCCCGACTGAGGACGCCCCATGCCTCTCTGCAGAGGTGTCCTGGGGGCCGATGTGCAATGCCCCCAGGTGGGCTGGGTCCCAAGCCCGCTCTCCATCTGCCCCTCCACAACAGCAGCCACAGGGCTGCCTGCCCAGCTGCCAGGGTTGCCCTGGTTCCAGGAGGCCTGCCACCTTTTGGCTCTGTGCAGCAAGGGGCCCAGTTCCTGCCATCCCCACCTTCAAGTGGAGGACCAACTTTTCCACACTTGTCTCTAGAGCCCAAAGTGTCCCACTTCCTCCCAGTCTTGGCTATTCCACAATTCTTCCCACACGTTCGATCATGGACAATCCGTCTGTCTCCTTTTCCCTCCTAAAAACTCACTCCCTGGATTTTGATGGCAGCTACAGGAAGCCTGAGGACCCACACAAGCAGGCCAGAGGGGTGGTGGCCCCTGCCATCCCGACACACACCTGTGGCCCCTAACCTGGGAGACCCGTGTGGGGCAGCACCTTGGGGGGGTCCTGACCAGGTCGGAGGGGCTGCCTTGGCTCACCCCCCTGCCCCTTCTCCACCTCCCCTGCCAGTACCACTGGCTCTGGAGTCTGCAGCGGGAGGTGCTGGGTGAGGCCATGGGTGTCACAGCACTCCAGTAAATTGTCACCCTAATGGAGAGGACAGCCTTTGGAAACGAACTGTATGGAGAAGAGGGGATAAAATTAATGAGATAATAGCGGGGCCAAGGACCCCGCGAGCGCCTGCCCTCACGGCATGGCTCTGTAATTCCTTTTCTGCAACGGGAGCCTCGGATCTAAAGGCTTCTCCCATCCGTCCGGCAGGCCCATGCCGCCAGGAAATTTCATTAACGCTGGAAAATAGGAAAGGTATTAAGCGTGGATAATGAAGGCCAGGGAGGGAACAGTGCCTTAAGATAGTCTTCTTCCTCGCCTTTGTAATGGGAGGCATGAACTTTCCTTTCAAATCCATTTCTAATCCATTTGAAATACTACAGCAAATTATCTTTCCTTCAGCCCGAAAGCGGCCAGCCAATTTACTCCGAATAGAAGTGACAATGCCCTAGGATTTATCACCATAACCTTGACTACACTGGGGTGAGGCTGGGCCTCCCCTCTCCCCCTGGGGGGGCACAAAGGACGGAAGGGGGTGGGAGATAACATTTCAAATGAAAAGTGATGGTGATGGGGAGAAAGACGCACGCACTACAAAGGTAGGTTTGTAGAAAAGGCTGCGTTACCCCTCGGAGCTGTGGCAACTTCCAGGATGGAGGCTGTCCAGGCAACAGAGGGGCAAGGGGAGGCAGAAGCGGATGAACCTGGCTCTTCCTTACTTCTGAGGGGTCTGGGCAGGACAGAAGGGAGGTTGTCGCTGAGGCCCTTTGGACTTCCTGAGAACCCAGGGGTCAGTCACCTCAGTGCATCCCTAAAGGCAGGGCCCCAGAGTGCCATCCTGCTGCCACCAACTGGCCACACTCTGTGCCTCTGATACTGTGCCAGGGATCCTTGCCCACGGGGTCTGAATTTTAGCCTCTCTGAGATGCAGAGACTTCCCTAAGACCAGAGTCTCTTGGGCACTGTCGTGTGCATGCTGGCGCAAGGCCACGGGGTACATGCACACGGGCACACACGGGCATACATGGGCACACGCTGCCCACACGTCCCCTGTGGCAGCTTCAGCACACCAGCAGCAGCTGCCAAGGTGGACAACACTCCTCTTGAAGGCCACCTGCCCCTCTGCACCCCAAGAGTCCATGTGACATTCTCTTGGTCCTGTGCCTTCTCTGTGCATAGGACCCAGTCTCAGGATTGACTGGAGAAAGCAACACACTCTTCTGGAGACCAGCCTGCCTGGACCAGTGGGGGTCAGTGGCTGATGGGTACAGGTGGTAAGGGGGCCAAGGGGCCCCCCAGGACACCCCAGCCAGGGTGCAGTCAGGTGGGACCTGGGAGGCACAGGTCACAGCCAGGCAACTTTCAAACCTAGATGCCATGTCCCATGCTGGCCAGGTTCAGCATGGCACCTTTGACGGTCAGGTGGGCACGGATCCTCCAAGGACAAGGCTCACCCGAGGCTGGCACAGAGGGAAGAGACAGGTCACTCAGCACTGGGCAAATGACTGGGTGAGTGGCTGGGGGAAGAGGCCTGTGGGCCCCCAATGAGGCAGTGGCTGGGATCTAAAGTTCATTTCCTTTCTGTGCACAAGGCCACATACAGTGCAGTGGACAAAAAGAAACTGGACCCTGGGAGGTAAACTGAGACAGGCATTCCGTCAGTCCCAGAATGCGGGGCCCAGCCAGGACTCGGCTCCTCCCAGCCGTGCTCTGGATGTTCCTGCTGTTATCTGCCCTCCAGTCTTACCTGTTAAAAAGAAACAAACCCCTCGCTGGGCCGGCTTCCTCCCTCCCACCATTCACAAGTTCAGTGCGGCTCTGACTGAGGGCCTCCCACGCGAACCCTCAGGACCAGAGGCCTTCCTACCCCTCTGTAGGATGAGGTCTGCGGCTGCGCCTCCCCTCTCTCCCTGGGGCACACAAAGGACAGAGTCTATGCTGACACTGTATACCAGCCTGGCCTCCCCTGTGGGTCTCTGCTCCCAACATGCTCTGACCACCGGTATGAAACCATGTTTGACCAAGTCTGCTCAAACCCTGCAGTGGGTCCCCTCACTTGCCATGAGGCCCCAAGGGCTGGGCTCTTGGGTTCTCCCTGGCCACTGCTGCTATCCCTTCCGGCAGTCCAGAATGCCAACCTCCCTGGAAAGTGCCAAATCCTGAAAAGTGCTGTGGCCACTCCTGGCGCTGGCCCTTTGCACATGCTGTGCTAAGCACGTCTAACCCGGTTCAGAAGTCGCGTGCTGGGGAAGCCCTCCCTGATCCCTGACAAGGGCAGGCCTCTTCAGCCTGGGCGCATTGCCCAGGGCTCCCTGAGGACTGGCTATATCTGCTGGGTACCTGCCCTGTGCTGGGGGGCATGAACACAGCTCCAAAAATCCATGCTGAGGGAACACAGCCAGGCATGGAGCAGGGACTGCGGAGGCTGGTAGGGTGCTGCCCGAAGGCTCCCATGGCCTCTAGGGAGGAGCACGGGAGGGCTCAGAGGCCCGGATCAGCTACAGGCAAGGGGCAAAGGGAGATGGGAAAGAGGCAGGCTTGCTCAACAGACCCCAGGAACGACTCGGCAGTCAGGAACATGGCTTGGCAGCACAGGCTGAGCACCAAGCGGGTGGTGGGCATGGAGAGGGAAGCAGGGCTCAGAGAACTGAAACCCTCCAAGGCAGGGTGCTGACCCCAAAGTGGTTGGCTGGGGAGGGACAGTGCATGGGCTGCATGCCCAGATGTCCCCAAGCCAGTGATGACAGTGTAGGGGATGCGCAGGCCAGCTGGGGAGCAGAGAAAACGACCAGGGAAGCATTTTTCAGGAAATGGAGCACGGTTTTTGAAGCTCAAAGCTGAGCTAGTGGGAGTGCTCAGTCAGCAGAAGAGGCAGCTCGCACGGCGAATCCCCAAGTAGGTCAGGCGGAGCCGCCGTGACAGGCACTAAACTGCTTAGCGGGGCTTTCCACCGGAAACGAAACGGCCCAACACGGCCCTCAGCTAGGGAGGTGAGCGTGTGCTCATCAGTGTCTGTGCGTGTGCACACGCTACACGAGTACTGGCGTGGGCCAGCTTGCTGCCTCCCTCTGGCTGCAGGGCATGGGCCAGCCATGCACATCCAACTGGAAGGGACCCTCACCTCAACAGACCCAGCCCAGCTGACCTGGGGCAGTCCGCAGTGTCCTAGGTTCCTAGATGGAAACAGTCCTGGAGGGGAAAGGTGTGGCCAGGCCAGGGCCAGGCAGAGCAAAGGCGTAAGGTAGGTGTGACTAAGCAGGCTCCGTACTCCTGGGACCCACTGACTCCATGCCCAGGGCCCAGGCCTGCCCCTGAATCGCCAAGGCTGAACCCTGATGACTCAAAGGGCTTCCCGACAACTGACACCACCGCCTCCTCTTGAGCCAGCCTACCATACCCACACCTCCTGGCCAGACCATGGGGACACAGCAGCTCCTGCTCCAGGGTTGCAGCATTTGACTGAGGGGCTACCAGGCTGCAGCTGGGCTCCCTCCCAAGAGAGGCCTCGTGCAGGTGGGCAGCCAGGCTAAGGGCCTGGGTGGGAGCTGAGACCACACTGGAGCCTTGGGCTAGAAACAGGCCTCAAAGCCTCCAGGCAGCATCCCTACAATGGGCAACTGCAGACTCTCGGTGGCAAGGAGCTGACCAGGCTCAGTGCTGGGCAGGGAGAAGAGGCCAAGCCCTGGCCTGGGCAGGTGTGGTAGGTGGGCAGAGCTGCAGGCAGGTACCTGTGTGTGAGGGAGACAGAGCTGAGCCAGGGCACAGAGGGCGGCCTGGCAGGGCTCCGTGGCAGCACCTGAGGCCTCCCCAGAGAGGGCGGGACCCAGCCCCAGCGTCTCTCCCCAGTAACGAATAGCAATTCAGGGCACCCCCACCCCAGCTGGCACGGTGGTGGGCGATGCTAATTGCATGGCCTCCATTACAAGTGCTGCTGCTCCATTATGAGGGCCAGGACTACTTTATGTACTTTATGTGCACACATCTATTCAATTGGTATTTCGATCAATGGATGCATTACAAGCTTTCCCTTTAAGAGCCTAATAAACAACAAGATGGAAAGTAAAATTCTCCATAAAATGACACTTTTAAAAATCCATTTCAGCTGAAGCTATTGGTGCTTTGTATGTTAACTGCAGAAAACAGGTATTGCTGGACCTTAATGGCCCTCCTCCAGAGAGCAGAGTTCAGCTCCATGGGCAGAAGGCTAGGGTCCAGGGCCAAGGTACTTGCCCCCGGTGGACATGGCTGGGGTGGGCTCCAAGCAGTGCCCTCGGCCTTCTGTATCTGGTGCTACCCAGCTTTCCTGGCCCAGGACCCATTCAAGGTGTGCAGTTCAGGAAGGGCAGGACCAGGCCTGCTGTCCAAGAAGGCTGATGGTGACATGCCCCTGACCTGTGGATGGCTCCCCTGGATGAGGTGGTGACCTTAGTAAGCCCTCATGTAGTCAGAGAGCCTCACCACCACACATGCCTTAGCCACACAAACATCACGGAAGGCCCACAGAGCACACTGGAGGCTCAAGAGTAAAGACTCAGGGAAACCAGGAGCCTCCTGAGACATCAGTGAACACCAGGTGGAAGGTATAGGAAGAACTCCATAGCGGGCATGAGAGGCCCACACGTGGGAGCTCTGGGCATCGCTGCTCCTGTGGCCCCAAGAACAGGAGGCACATGCAGTGAGGCTGGGTCTCCAAGACCTTGGGCAAGAGGGTGAGATGGAGGATGGCGTTGGGGACAGCTGAGAACATGACCCAGCACCCCTGAACTTCACCTGGAAGAATAAACATTCAGGAACAACTAAGATATAGATAAACAAGTCTACAGCAAGAATGGGGAGGACAGAAACAGCCCAACATCCAGTACCTGCAAGACAGCTGATGCCCTTGCACCTGGGCAGGTCAGGCTCACTTCAACACACTTACCTCCTTGGAAGACAAAGGAATTTTTTTTTTTTAAGAGAGGGACAGAGAGAATCAATCAATTTTTATTTAGTTTTTTACATAGCCTTCGCTGCTCAGATACTTAGTTGTGTATGTGGTGCTGGGGCCCGAACCCACGCACTCGCACATGCCAAGCAAGTGCCGCAACCACTGAGCCACTGCTCCAGCCCCGAGTCAAAGGAATCTTGAACTACACCAACTTCTGGTCACAAGCGAAAATTCAGAAGGATCACACGTTTAAATGTGTACGTTCCAATGACCTTGGGAAGGCAAATATTTTGTACACAGGATACAAACAGCACTACTTGTAAAAGATCAATAAATCAGACATCATTAAAAAGCAAGTCGTGGGGATGGGGGTGTGGCTTGGTATTAGAGCGCTCTGAGAGAGGAATGTATCCATAATACATAAAGAACTCCAACAAATCAATAAAAAGGCAAACACAAAACGGAACCAAGGACCCAAAGAGGCACTCCACCAAAGAGCACTAAGTGTACAAGACGCTCAGCACCACTTGCTCATCAGGATGCGCTTTAAACCAAGACCTGCGCGCAATCCCAACCCACGCCACCAACAACTCAGACAAGCCGCAGTCGGCTGCACCAGGGAACATGACGCAGCCAGGACAAAGGAGGTCTGCTGCCACACACAGCACATTGGTGGTCAAAAGACCACGGGTGCACTGGCGGACACAGGCTGCTCCCTGGAAGGCGGGGAAGGGGGCGCAGCTGGCAAGGTTCTTGGCAAGGCCCCTCCCCCTGCTCTCGTGAGGCTGCTTCTCTCTGAGCACTCCAGCCCCACAAGTGCCACACACACCTGGCCCCATTCACCCTTCGTCACCCCAGAAGACCTCATCTGCAGCAGTCCAACTGGGGACTCAGGGCTTCAGCTTTGGGATGCCAGCCCTGAGCAAAAGAAGCTAGATGCTGGGCACCACCAGACACTTGCACTGCTCTGAGACCCAGCCCATCAGTCCTCAGAGCACGAGGCGAGAGCACTTCTGTGCATGTCCTCACACTGCAAGGCAGAGAGGCAAGCAAGGTGCAGGACAAGGGATGTTCCCGGTCCATGAGGAGGCCGCAAGCTAGACCACAGGCCACACTCTCCTCCTCAGTATCTGAGGTCTGATCCACCTGCAGGACTGTCCCTAAGCCCATGACTGCTCAGACCACCAGGCCCAGCAGTGGCCCAGTCAGTGCCAGCCTGCCCTGGCAGGAGCAGCAGCATCTGGATGAAAGTCTCACGGGGCAGACCACAGCAACAATGAGGAAGAGCAGAGACTCGGATTCCAAGGCCAGGCCCAAGGTGGAGCCCAGCAGGCGGTTCGGCTGTGCTGCTCTGTGACCAGACGCCACCTCCGGGAAGGCTTCTCAGTGCACACTCCATGGAAGAGCGAGCCCCGTCCTGCTCTGCCACTCAGCTCCATGACTAGCACCTGCTGGCACTGCGGGGCAGGTGCTGGGAGGGGAATAGGCCTGCAGCCCCCGTCCCGCCCAGGCCCACCCTCTCAAGCCATAACTCATGCTCCCCGCCTATGCTTTATGGCTTTCTTAATTCGGCTCCTGCTACTATTAATGTAGTTAATGCTGAGATTATATCTATTTTCTGGCGTCGGGCAGTGATTTATTCGAGCCATTTTTCCGGTGGAGGCTCCCACGCTGTTAAATCAAGCGCCTTGCCAATTAAGTGCTGACTTGGGAAGTGGACGCAATCTTAACAGACATCCCACTGCAAATTACACTGGGGGCTGCCAGCTCTGGGGAGTGGGCGGGCGGAAAGCCAGCAAAACAGCAGCCCTGGCTGGACCCCAGGAGACATTCCCGACTCTTCACTGTGCCCCAGGTGGCCTAGGAAGCAGAGACCCAATAGCCTCGGGCCTGAGGGAGGGGTGACATGGAAACCCCTGCCAGGTACAAGCAGATCCCTCACCAAGGGCCATACCCTGGGGGCTGGAGGTGGAGATGGGGGCCACTTCAGTCCCATGCTGAAGACACACAGAACAATACAGGGCAACAATAACACAGGCAAGGCAGAGAGATGGGGGGAGGGACAGGCCCAGAGAAGGCCCTCACACATTCCCCCAAGGGTTCATCTAGCGCCCTTGGTGCCCCAGAGTCTGTGGGAACCTTGTTCCCTCCTACATCTGCCTCCTGTTGTGACCTGTTCGTGGCCCTGGGCACCTCCTACTCAGCATGGCACAGCAGGGTCCTGGGCGAGCACTTGGCATGGAGCCTGTCCCCAGCAAAGGTGTGCTCCCCAAGCCCTGGGCAGGGCCATCCCTGCCCACCAGTCAGAGCCCCGGGGCCGGGTGTGAGATGAAGGACGGGCTTGCATCGGCCAAAGGGCTGCTGTACGTGAGCTCTCAAGTGTGCTGTCCATCATTTAAACAGTGCTTTCTACCGCCTCTAACACCAGGGGGAAAGTTCACTTAAGATGGCATCTAACGGAGTGAGGCCCAGGTGGCACTGAGTGACGAGGACGGTAGTCTCCTCTGTTGCTGCACAGTGTAGCTGGGGCCCAGCACATGGAGAAAGCCAACAGGACCTTCCGTGCACCGCTTGCCAAACCCTCGGGCAAGACGGGGGAACACGCCTCCAGCCCTGGCCTCGTACTTCCCGTGGGGCCTGTCCCTGTGGGATACTGCTAGACCTCAGGAAAGTCCACCTGGCCAGTGGTCGCGTTGTGGCAGCACCTCGCAGCCCTCCTTGGTCCTGCCTCTCAGGGTTCACTCACAAAAGGGACGGCCAGGAACCAGGAACGTCATACCTGCCTGGCTGCAATGCTCCTCCAGCACACGAGCCAGCGAGGAGGGCAAAGCAGTCACCTTCCCATCCCAAGGACCCGAGTCTTTGTGCCACAACCAGCCCCTTCAAGGCCTTCAGCAGTCTCAGTGGGTCAAAGAGCATTTCCTTACCCTCGACACCACACTCTTCTGCCACATCCTAGGCCAGCAGGGATGGGGTGGACTGTCAGGATGGGGAGGTAGGGAATACACTGGACTGCTTGGCTTCACCAAAGAGGACAGGTATGGGGTGGGCAGAGTGTGGAGCCACATCACAGCTGCGCCCACCTGCTGTGCGCTCAGGCCACGGTTCCACCCACGGTGCGCACTCTTCTGCCAGGAGCCCTCCACCTCCCTCCGCCTGCAGTGAGCCCCTTAGGAGCATCTCCTCCCACCTGTGCTGGGGCCACAGACGATGCCACATGGTAAAGAAGGAGCAGGGATAGACAGAAATGAGAAGTGAAGACACAGGCAGACAGCACACAGGAACGAGGCCATGCAGCAGGGTCTTGGTGCAGAGCCTTGGGTGGTGGAGGCAGAGGCACCCATCTCAGCAGAACTGCTGCTCCCTCCACCTCCAGGTGGGCCTCCTTGTCTGCCCACCTACCTACAGCACTGCACTAGGGGGCCACTGAGACCACAGGAGGCCCAGAGGAGTGGGGTAGCGGGTCTCTACCTGAGACAGAGCAGATGGAGGCTGTGCCTGGCTACCCTCCCTCCCAAGAGACCACTCTAGGGCCCAAGACCTTGACCATACCTGTTGAGCTCCTCCTAGCCCTGTGCCCCTCAGGAGGTCTCTCACACACCCTCCAGCCACACACTTGTCCCATAGCCTGCTGAGGAACCAGAGGCACAAACTGCAGGGGGCTGACTGCCATGGGGTGCAGAAGAAACTATGGGTCCCAGCCCTGCCCTGCCCACTCCATGCCTGTGCTATCTTGGAAGGCAGCTTGGGTACAGCTAAGGCCCCGGCCCTGCCTTGGCACGTGGGTCCCTGCAGCCTCCCTGGGGAACTCTCAGTCCAGCACACATTTGTCCTGGGCACAGTGTCAACCTAGAGCTCCCCAGCAGAAGCTGCCATCCAGGTGGGGACAGATGGGGCAAAGAACAGAACTGGACCTAGAAGCCCCAACTGGCTTCCTGTCCTAAGGCTAGGTGCCTGGGCAAAACATCACCTTGCTGCCTGAACCTAGGTGGACACTGCATGGCGCGCGCACACTGTCAGATAGCAAAGAAGCAGGTGGCAGCTGTCTTGGGCACCGCTAGGGCCCTATCGTCCAGAGGCTCCTGCTCATGCTGAATCTCAGTGGGGCAGGGTGGCAGGGTTTTAAGCTAAGAAAAAGCCCCCTCCATTCCTCTGGTTGAGGTCCTAGAGGACACGGCTGTCCTTCAGGGGCATCCCACCCTTGGTGCCAACTGGGGTCAGCTGATGCCCTGCAAGACTGGTTCTTCTGCCCATTCCTCCCCCAAAAGCTGAGGGAGGGAGGGCCTGGGGTCCTGGGCTGCCCACAGCCAGCAGGGTCAGCAGGCATGCAGTTAGGGAAGACGCCAGCTCAGCCCCACAGTCCCAGCACAACTGAGGCTCAAGCTGAAAGACCCGCCTGCCTCAGACAGACAGAAATAAATAAATAACCACAGCACACTTTGGAATGACTTCCAAATTAAGAGCTGCATCTGCGCTGTCAAGCCCCTGCTAGCAGCTTCTGTGGCACCTTCTGCGCAAAAACATATCTCGGCCCATTTATTAGAATGATGAAGGCAAAGGGGTCTAAAAATTGCACTCCTTCCTTAATGAGCAGCCGAAGGGATCGGTAAGCATAATTTCAGAGGCCAGTAATATTTTATATAATCGCCGAGTGGTTTAAATTGAAAACCCCCAACTGAATCAATATTTACTGCATTGAAACGAAATGAATAGTAATAAGTCACTAAGCTCCCTGTCCTGTTTCATAAAATAAAAAATTATAAAAATGAGCACAGGCGCAGGGAGGCCATCACATTAACTTTTACAGCACTTGGGGAGCCGTAACCGCCTATTCTCATAAAATAAAACTCTTAAAAAACCTGCCAAAGGAGACCTGCTTCAGCACCATGTGGTGAAGCCTGTGGGTCCTGGGGCAAGGGCAGAGGGCTCCAGGAGTCACCCCATGGGCCCTCCCCTGGCCAGGCGCCTGAGAGGCTTGCTCACAGACTGACCACACCTGGGGCCCACCAGGCTCCTCCTGCAGAGGGGAAGGGACCGCCTCCTGCAGACTCTGCTTTCTGCAGGCAAACACCTGCTTTGGTTTCTTCAGGCAATCCTCAAATTCCAGAACATCAGCAGGAAGGCAGAGGGGCAACCCAGGCAGTGGGGTCAGGTGTGCTTAGCCAGGTACCCAGCAAGCCCTGTGACCAGGCTGGACAGACACATGTGTGAGTGGGCAAGGAACAGAGGATCTAGCAAATGTCCCCAAGGTGTGAGCATGGGACCCTGCCCCACACAGAAGAGGAAGGATCCTGTGGCCCCAAGTGGGCCTGGGCAGGGCTTGGAGCACATCAACACTGGTATAAAGCAGTGTCCTGGCGAGCTTGCTGAGAGGGAAGAGCTTGTCTGGGTGCCGGGTCCTCCACTTGACAGAACAGAGGCTGAGGGCGGGTGCGGGTCCAGGGCTGGGCCACAGCAGACAATCAGGGAATGGCAGTCACTGAAACATGAGGCACAAGCTCCTGCCATGCCCATCCTGGGACTCCTGTGCCCCTGTGAGATGACAAAGCAAGGGAAGGAGTGGCAGAGCCCAGAACACACACTCTACACAGGGACGCATCTCTCAAAGAGGACAAGTGACCTCCAAGCAGCCCATGGACAAGTGTTCACACCATCAGTCACCAGGGGAATGAGAGACATGCTGCCACACACCACAGTGTGAAAGCCAAGATGATAAGAACCACGAGAGTAACGGGAACAGAAGGGCCCACTACTCTGGCACGAAGCTGGTTCATACCAAGTGACAACGCATCTACCACACCCCAGCGATCCCACACTGAGGGAAAAGCTCAAGTGTGCACCGGAAGATCCATGTCCCAGTGCGGAACAAGGGCGGGCGTCCCCTGACAACCACCAGCTCAAATGCAGCCAGGTCCCACACTGGGCAAGGCTGGGGACAGTCACGCACGTGTCATTCCCAAACAGGCAAAACGACCGATCGTGCAGAGTCTGAGTTGGGCACTGCCAGGGCTGGAGGTCCACACTGGACAGAGAGAGATGGGTTCAGGGCACAAGAACGCAGCTGTCCAGACTCACAGACTTGAACACCTGAACTGCTACATTTGACCGTGTGCCAGTTTTACCTGAAGAAAGGACCACGAACCAACAGGGAACTCTGACTGGTAAGCTGGCTTTTCTTGGCAGTGTCAGTTCTAAAATCTGCACTTCTGGCTTGGACGGATGAGCAGACTGAGGTCAATGGTGAGGGATGATGGCTGAGAGATGCCCCCACCCGCCAGCAGCAGGGCTGGAGTGGAACTGACACCACAAGCAGGCACTCAGGTGTGCGAGGACAGTCCCAAAGCCCCAGAGCAATGTCTCACAGCAGGATGCGCTGGCCCAGGCCTGGACCTTGGCACTACTGGCACTTGGCTGTGGGGGCTGTCCTGTGCACCACAGAGAACCAGCCCAGTGTCACAGCACTGCAGAGAGCCAGGTTGCTGCACAGGGCCAGGGAAGGGTGACCTGGAGTACCTACTCAGGGAGTGACAGTCATGTCAAAGGTCCCAGGGTGGCCAGAGATGCTTCCCAGAGGACCAAAATAAACAATGACATAATGACAACAGATTGTAGCCCACCGAATATAATGAGCAGCTTAGGCCCATGTGTTACAAGTAAGAAATACACCACACAAAGCCAGGGCAACTGCGCAGGGCAGACCCACCCAGCCCCTGAAAAGCCACCAAGGGTTCAGAGGTTCAGCAGGAACTGCACGCTGCCAGTCCTCACTGCTCTCCCCACGCTGGGCAGAGCAGCTCTTGGACCACGTGGCCACGCAGGACAGCCCGAGGATAGACCAATACTGCACAGCTTCCCTGTCAGAAGCCCAGATCTGAACCTCATTCTGAGGCGACATCAGATGAGTCCACAGCACGCCTGGTTTCTACTTTGCAAACACGGGAGCGTGGCAAGACCTAGCGACGCCTCCGAGGCCCCTCCTGCTCAGAGGCAGGTGCCCGGCCAGAGACACGCCCTCAGGTGCCAGCTGCAGAGCGCACGGGCTCCAGGCAATAGGGCAAAGGGCAAAGTTCAAACAAGTGCAGGCTGAGCGGAAAAGCGTGTGAATGCACAGGTGAAAAGGACGTCTTGACACAGCCTCACCCACAGAAAGTGAACAAAGATACCCATTAAAGGGGAAGAAGAATGAACCCAGCACTCTCCCTCCTGCTGACATGAAGTGAAGAGAGGGGCAGCCCGTGGTCCTCCAGTACCAGTGTCATCCACCCTGTCAGACCCAGCAGAAAGCCATCTGAAGATGAGGCCTCAACAGGCCAAGGGTGGGCAGGGCAGGGGCTGTGCTGCAGTCAGCAGGCCATGGGCATCCGGTAGCCAGGTCAAGCTTGGACACATGTGTTATGCCCATTGGCTGACCTGACCGTCCCACAGCAGGAGCTGGACCAGGGAAGCTGGCCTACCATGTCACTCTAGAATCTCACTCTCGCCCTCCGAGGCCAGCTCCCTGCTGGAGGCCCAGTGGAGCCTCTGTGCTGGCACTTGCCTGGTCTCCTGTGTGGGCTCCTTGGGGTCTCCCACTATAGGGTCTGCCTCTTCCTCTGCCAGGGGAGAGCCCATTTCCCGGCAGGTGCCATGGCTGCCCAGAGGCCCTGAGAGTAGTCCCCTGGCCCTGCTGTACCTCTCAGCCCAGGGATCGCGATCTGCGGAGGCTTCCAGGAAGGAGGGCCCCAAGTCAGAAGCAGGCCCTCAACAAGATCTTGGTGACAGAAGGAACAACTGGACAAGCAGAGGAGCACGGCAGGAGCCACCTGGGCCGGGGACAGGTGCAGAACGCAAGGCACTGCCCACCCAAGAAGCTTGTACAGGCTCTGACCTGAGTCTTGAGACCCTCCAGCTGGTGCTGCAGGTGTGTGTCTGGTCAGGCATCAGCCTTCAGGCAGAAGGGGCCTCCAAGGCCTCGCCTGGTCTTGCCGTGCTCATGTGTTGACAGAGGGAACAGTATGCTATGGACCATCCCTCTACTGGACTTGTCTGATATCTCCAGACAGGTAAAATATGAGGGTGACCTGGTTACAAACCTTAGCCCCTCCATGCTGACCCACTGGAGGCCTGGCTCTCCCAGAACCTGCAGCACTCAACACTGCCCCCTTTCCTCCTGGTGTGAAGAAGTCAGGAGTCCCCTGTAGTTAGGATTACTTATACCCAGACCTCCTAACCTGAAGCCATGGCCTCTGTGCCCACTGTGGGGTCCCTTGCTATGTCCTCAACGCTGAATGGGCAGCCATGTTCCTAACCATGCTCCCACTACATGCGGCACCAGACTCCCTGGCTGGAGGTCCCTGGGTCCTGCCATCACTACCCAGACCTGCTGACACCCCTTAGGCCATGGGGCCTGGGAAGGGAGTTGGGCTGAAGGACACCCCTGTTAAAGAGCAGCGGCCACAGAGCAGAGGGAACAGGGACAGTGCTGCCAGGGACCATACCTGATAGAGAAGGAGGGCTGGGGCAGAGCCAAGCTTCACAAGCAAGCCCCAAAGCCCCCTCATGAGGAGCCCCTTGAAGTGCTCACCCCATGCAAGTCTGCCTTCATGGGGTCCTCACCAGCCAGGGTCACCGCTAAGCCCAAAGCTGCAAACACTGAGGGACTTGGCAGAGCAGGCTCCAAGCCTCAGGGGAAGCCCGGAGAAGGAGAACTGGTGTCCTGGGTTCCAGGGCAAGGGACAAGGAAATCTGGAGGGCTGTGGCACTGTGGGACTTTGAGCTCCGGGGCCGAGCGCCGGACTTCAGCTGGAGAACAGCCTTTCAGGCCCAACTCTGCCCTGAACAGTACCCACCCTTCCCTTCCTCCACGCCTAGAGTCAGTGGGGTGACCCCAAAGTTCAGGTTTTGACTGGAAAGGGAAAACTGGGGCTGGGAGGAGACAGAGGACAGAATGAAGGCATCAGCCTATGCAGGGCAGCAGCAGGTCCCACTCCTGCTCTACCCTCCTACGAAGCTTCTAGGCTAGGCTAGCTCCCAAAGCTCACAGTCCCCAAGGTGAGGACCCCGACAGTGCCTCAGTGAAAGCTTCCTGCGCCAATCCATACACTCCAGGTTTCTCCTGGCACTGAGCTCACACCAGAGACCAGCCTACATCAGCCCCCTGGTGCCCTTTCCTGGGGGGTTAAGCATGGAGCCAGGGCAGCCACACAAGGCAGCCATGATCCCAGCAGGTCCTCCTTACCCCGTGCCCAGCAGAGGAAGCATCCTGGGCAGGTCAGAGGATCCACCCCAGGCCATCCCCTTCAACAACACAGAACCAGGACAGCCCCAGCTGCTGCCTGACACAGCTTTCTGGACCACAGCTGCCCATGAAGCAGACCTCCTGGACCAGCACCTGTGCCAGCACATGACATGGAGGCAACAGAGCAGGCTCCCTCCCCAAGATGGAGACACTGCGAGTTTTAAAAGAATCAGTTCAAAACTCTGCTACTCCATTAACCCAATCCAGAAATGCCAGGCCCATTACTCTAAGCGTTTTTACAGGCACACAACACTGTCTTCAGCCTCGGGCTTTGGTTAGACTGTTTGTATGAGCTGTGCACAAACAGCCACCGTGAGGCCCTGGGCCACCATCCAGGTGCTTGGGGACTGGACAGAACCAGGCATGGCAGACAGCAGGGCTTCAACACCCTCCCTCTGGCCTCTCAGGTGAAGGTCCCAAGTGTCCTGTGCTCTGCGTCCCAGAGGAGTGAGGTGGAAAGAGGCAGATGGCCCCCCAGGAACACACCAGCAGTGCTACCACCCTAGCAGGCTACTTCTCACCTGAGCAGGACAAAGCTCCTATCCTAACACCTGGCCATCTCAGGAGCAGGTCCCCGTGTGTCCTGCCTTCCATACCAACCCCTCTCGGTCCTGTCCTCCCAGCAGACATTCTGGGGCCTTCTCCAGGCCAACAGGAGGTCTCTGCTGGTGTGACCTGTGCTGCCCCTGCTTTCAGAAGAACCTCTCATGAGCCTGCCATCTCAGATCCACCCATCAGGCAGGTCACAGGGCATCAGTGTGTCCCGGCAGGGGCCACTCATGAAGCTACCTGCCTCACTTTCCACCTGCTTCCTGATTGTCCTTCCCCAGGGGATCTGTTGCCCAGGTCCCTGTGGGTCCCTACAGGCCACTCCCCTTTGGTATCTAGGACCATTCCCAGCAGGGCCTGTGCACACTGCCAGGGGACAGAGGGTGAGGGCACGAGGCAGGCCTTTCTAAGACCATGCTGGAGGCAGTCCTGGAGAGAAGGGAACAGCAGTCTCAGGAGCAACCATCCCAAGTACCCCTCGCCAACACCCTCCAGAGTGCCAGCAGGCTGTGGGAGTCCCAGCTCCAGTGAAAAGGGATCGGAGGCGACTGAGAGCAGATGAAGTCCTGAGAGTGGGGACCTCATAAGAAGAGACGGAGAGCACAGCTTCCAGAACCAGGACAGGTGAGAGCCTGCTGCTGAGCTGGGTAGCTGGGTAGCTGGTGACGCTCTCAGGACCACCAACAGGCCAGGGAGCAGGCAGGAGGCAGAGCAGAGCACACCCACTCATTAAGATGATTCGGAGGGAGCACAAGGGAGCCAGGGCCACCGTGGCAGGGACGCCTCCCACTGCCAGGCTGAATCCTCTTTAATGAGATGTCACTTTGGAGAAGTGTTTCAGAGCCTTTCAAAATCTTGGCCTAAACCTCGTCAAACTGCATAGAGATTACTTAAGATTTACCGCTCAGACACAAAATAAAATAAAATAAAATAAGGCAGCCCAGCAAGAGCAGCCCTGTGACAGGGCCATTTGCAGTCGGATGGAAAAGCCTCCCGATTCATCTGCTTAAGCACAGCAGCTTCTGTTTATTTGCACTTTCATGTCAAACGAATTTGGAGAGAGAAAAAAAGTGACAGGCAGTTTAGGGATATAAGTCACATTTCAGTTTCAGTTCAGATTAATGAACTTGCTGGAAGCTGGCGACAACACGGGCAAATCCACAGATCCCGAAACAACAAAAAATGACTCATCGCCGTGAGCCTCAGTCCTGGGGAGTGGCGCCCACTATCCTTCTGCCTCTGCGCCTCAGGGCCCAGGTCTGGGAGGAGGCACCAAACCCCCAGGTTGGTCCCCTGGCCCCACCCCAACACAGCAGTGGTTGAGTGCGAGGGTGGGGAGCACAAGGAAGCCTGTACTGTGGGAACCCAGGGACCCTGCTGACCCTGTCCAATCTGTTTCCCCAGGCAGGAGACGCTACCTCATTCAGCAGAGCAGCCCAACCCCACGCCACAGCCTCCAGGGACTGGGTACACGTGGTCAGCACTGTCCCCTTCATCAAGTGCCCTGATACCCAAGCAGCCCCAAGGCAGACGGCTGCAGGCCAGGCCAGACGCAGCACCAAGATGCTGCTCCTGAACAGTCAGCAATCCCCTTCACCCGGTCTCCCTCTGCCCCTGGCCTCAGCAGGGAACAGAAAGAAGGGAGGATGCGCAAAGGTGCCAGGACAGGATAGGCAAGGGCTGCCACAGGCAGGAGAGGAGCTCTGAGGACCCACACAGGCCTTCCCATCTCCCTGTCCCATCAGTCTTCAAAATCCTAGGCCCTTTAAGGTGCAGGCCTTGTCCTGTGCCTCCCATCAGAGACATGCCAAAGCCTGCTGGGAGGCTGGGTTGTGCCTAGGAGGCCCTGCTCAGCACGTGGCCAACAGGTTCCTCAGCAGGCAGCAGCCCCAGGGTTCTTGAGGCCCCACCAGGACCCCCACAGCCTCCCTACTCATGGCCGCTGTGCTTACCACCTGCCATCTCTTAAGGGCAGACCAGGAGGCTCTAAGTGCAACAGGGCATGCCCATGGTCACTGAGCCCACTGCAGGACAGCAGACTCCCTCCTCTCTGGAGTGTCTGCACAGGGTGGGCAAGGACCACCTGCCTCACTTCCCACCTGTGTCCCAGGATGGGGGACAGATCTCAGGACAACAAGAGTTACGGTGGGAAGCCGTGCTTCCTCATCAGTCTGTGGGAGCCCGGGACTAGGCGCTGGCCTACCCCTCCCACTGCTAAGGAACCTCCAAGGGCAAGGCCACTGTGAGGTGAGCCTGCTAACCACACGCACTAGACCCTCCTGAGACAGGACCAAGTGCATGCAGCTGACAGCTGGCCAGGCAGCTTGCTGGCAGCCACATCAGGGCATGGTGACCTTGGCAACCACTCTTCCTAGGGCCTCCAGAAACCTGCACCCCTCAGCTCAGTTCCCTCCCCTACCCCTATCCCAGGCCCAGGGATCATAGACTCAGTGGGTCCTGGGTGCCTGCGAGGGGCTGGACAGGACCACGGTGAGGCAGTCAGGGAAGAGAGAAAGGGTCTCCTCACACACCCGCCAGGGCAGGCTCCCCGTGCTCCCGTGTACAGGAAGGGTGCAGAAGCCAGGAGCCCAGTCAGGCTGCTGCACAGGGACTGAATTTGGGCTCCTATGGCTGGAGACCTTGAGCTATTTAAGGGTGGTGTCCTCCCTGCCTCCTGCCCACCCACACTCACAGCTGAGCCGCTGCCCGCTGTCTGCCTCATGGGCTCCACAGGAGGCCACACAGCTCACAGTTGACCTGCATAGTGCAGGTGTACCACGGCCATGGCCTCTGCTGCACCAGCAACCTCTGTCCTCCAGGCCTTGCTCACCCCTAGGACCTGGGCCTCAGGACCCTGAGGAAGGTCACCTCAGGCCTCTGACCATGCCCCAGGGAGAAGAGGGGTATGGGGCCAAATGCCGACCACAGGAGGGGAGGTTCTCAGGAGCTGAAAACCCATAAATCTGAACCTCATTCACAATGATCTGGGGCTCTTATTAAGTAAATTAATTTAAGTTAATTTAGCTCGATCATGACTCCCGATCACAGTGATTTAGTGAGGGGGAAATTGCATTAGGAAAGGCCATGCTCACCAGATAGAGGAACGGAAGAAAATTAGATCCACTTAGCAATGTGAATTAATATGGAAATAGCAGGTGTAAATTTAACCTTATCGAGAGAGTAAAAATTATGTTCATAAATTTGTAGAAATAGCCCCCAAGATGCATATAAATCTATTTAAAACAAAAATATTACAAAAAGTGCAGTAAAATTAATTTAAAATATACTTCCAGCTATTGCCTCCAGAAAAGTCATCAGCAGGGCCAAATCTTGTGTGGCCAGGAAGGGAGGAAGCCAGTAGGGCTCAGACGGAAGACTGGGTGGACTCGCCTGCCACAGTCCCAGACCTAGGCACAAGGCCTAGCACACTCCTTGGGGCTGGCCTCAGGCCTGGAATCCCCTGGGCAGCAGCAGGGGCAATAGCCAAGGAGCCACCATACAGAGGTTGTGCCACTTGGCTCCCCTGGGGCTGGGCTCTGCTACTGCCTGCTTCCTATCTTCCCATGACCCCTCCCCAGGGTGGAGGTGGGATGCCCCTGCTTCAGCAAAGGAAGGGACTATGCCCTCCAGGGCCTGGCCTCCTCGGACCTGGAAGTTGGGCTACCTCTATTAGTAGGTGGCAGGACCTCAAGCAGAAGGATGCCCCAGCAAGGCAGCGTGGGCTCCTCAGCCAGGGCAGGGCAAAGAAGAGTCCCATACCATGCCCTTGACAAGCCACACACTGGCAGCTTCAGGTAGGCTGCTCAAGGCCTGGCTTTTCCCTGAGACATGAGGCTTTTCCCAGGGGCAGCCCATCACGGGGTCCCCAACTGTCTGGGCAGTGGCTGCTTCCACAGCGCAGCCAGGAGGCCCCACCAGCTAACAGGCTTGACAACAGCAGTGGAAGACGTGGAAGACGTGGAAGACCGGCCTGCATACACACAAGCTGGCCACATACGGTGCACAAATCCAGCCAACGTGCTGGACACCATGCCGCTCCTGCAGCACGCTCTGTCCCTGCACCCCTGGAACCCAAGCTGCAGCCCTCAATGCCCACAGTCCAGAAGCCTGGACCAGGTCCTCCTACCTGGACAGTGAGAGCCGCCTGGCCCGCCAGGAGGGTGACGACAGGGGCAAGGGTGGGGCGCTGAGAGAAGCCGGGGTCTTCTTGACGATGCGGTAGCGGGTCTTGATCACCTTGCTGGTGGGTGGAGTCCGCAAGGTGTGCACACTGGCTGCTGCAGAGAAAAGCCAGGGCACAGGTCAGGTCAGAGGAGGTCAGCAGGGTCCTGGGCCCAAGGCTGCCCTTGAAGCTAGTCTCACCAGCATATCACCCCCTGGTTCCAGCCTGGCCCCACCAGCCTCGTGTCCCCAGAGAGCCTACAGTCACGGCCTCCAGGACAGGGAGCACAGGTTCCGCACAGCCTCAGCCGCCCAGCAGGCAGGATGGGAATGACTGCCTAGCCCAGAGGAAAGCAGAAGCCCAGAGAGCCAGGTCACAGCCAACAGGAAGGCACCACAGGTGCGTATCTACACGGGAACCCACACCCCCCAGACTCCCAACTCCAGAGCTGGTCCAGGAGGCGGGGGCAAGGGAGCTCTGGCACTGTGCCCCACACGTGGGAGGGGCTCCAGAGCCCTCACCTGCTCTCTAGGCACCTCCCCACCAACGTGCCCAGACAGATTTATGTATTTAATCACTGTTTTCATAACATTCTGCAGGGCGATATCCACAACAGCTTTCTTCTTGCTGAATGTTTCATGCAATTAGCAGGGATCTGTTTTGCCTGAGTTCCCTTCCACTTGATAGCCAGCAATTTCTCCATAGCTTCGAGGAACGAGTCTAATTGCCCGACTTTCATAATGTACAGCTCTAACTGCCCAGATAATTAAAGTTAACATGGCCACTTCTTACGGCTGCTCCCTCCAGTGCTGGGCGCAGCGCCCCAAACAGGAGCCCAGCCTGGTCTGCCCAGGTGGCCTTGGCTCTCTTCTGTTCTGTGCCCAGTTTCCCCGACCTGGGGACCCTCACCTGCCTTCCGGGCCCCCACTCAGCATGCAGGAGAGCAGCTGCTTCAGTTCCTGAGTCCTTGCCCAGAGCTCTGCACCAGCAGACCCTCAAGGAGGCCAGCGGGCAGATGAGCCCCAGGCCCACTGTGCCCTCACTCACACAGCCACCAGGGCTACTGCCCCTTCTTGTCCAGACATTGCCAAGAGCCCCTCCCTCAGCCATCCCCCCAACTTCTGCTGGAGTTGCAGCCTCTAGCAGGGCCTCCAATCAGCCCACATGCTGGGAAGGTCAGGGGCAGGGAGCAAGGTCCTCCTGAGAGCCTGCCCCAATCGCAGCCCCCAAGAAGAGAGAGTGTAGGCTGCACATGCCCAGCCTGGGTCAGGGGACAAGGACAGTGGGGCTAGGCGGCCCTCAGAGTGGTGGGCACAAGGGCCACCTCTGGTCCCAAGGACTGAAGGCACAAACCAAAGACAGCTGCCCACTGAGGAGAGGCCACAGCAACATCTGACTCACCCCAGCCAATTCCCTACGTCTACTGTCACCACCCAGCAACAGGACCCCTTCTCCATCTCCTATCTCTGTGGCTGCCTCTCCCTCTCCATCTCTCTTCCTTTTCCCTTTCTGTCTCCCCCCACACCCCGTCCCTCTGTCTATTTCTGTCTCTCTAAGACTCTGAGGACAGTGTCTCTGGGACGGTCAGGGAAAACAGGAACTCAGGGGCTACAGTGGTGGCTCAGCAGCTGGAGCACTTGCCTGGCATGAGGGAGAACACAGGTTCAAATCCCAGCACCACATATACAACTAAGTGTCAGAGAAACAAAGGCCAGATGGAAAATAAATAAAACTGATTCTTTCTCTATCTTTAAAAACTGGAACTCAGGAACAGAATGAGAACTCATAACACTTGGAATTCCCTGGTCCTCACTGAGTGACCAAAGTCAGTGAATCTTTAGCTCTGAGCTAAACATGCTTGGTACCCAGGGGACACCTGGTATACAGTGGATGTCAATAAATAAATGTTGAATTGAATTTTCAAGATCTTACGAGCAAGGAGAGACCAACGAAAATCAATAGTAGCTAGTTCTAACTAAGAGCTCAAAAACATGAGATTCCTTAAGTATCAATAACCCTGATCTGACCTCATCACCACGAGCCCAGCCACAGGCTCCCTGCTTTGGCCTGAAATGAGAGGGCAGCCTGGTCTGGTTCCTGCCTATTTCTCTCTCTTTCCCTCTGTCTCAAGTGTGGCATCTGGAGGGTGAGGTGCCCACAGAACCTGCCTGTTCCCTCACCCCAGGGCACCCACCTGCTGGCCTGCAGCCACCTCTCACATCCCATCTGCACTTCCGAGAGCTGCCTGTGGCTGGGGCTGAGACACAGCTCACAAAGCCAGGAGCACCTCTTGGTGCCATGTGGCGGGGCTCTGAGGCAGGAGCGAAGACCATGCTGTGCCAGGGCCTGTGTTCACCTCCTTTAGCCTGGGCCAGGGAGTTCCAAGACCTGGGGATACCCCACTGCCGATCCCCAATTCATAACATATCTTTGGCTAAAATGGCCAGGGGTCATTCTGACCTCAGGGGTCAAAGCCCATCCTCTCCCGGTGGTCTGGCAGATACTAACTGCTTCAAAAAGCCCCCTGCCCGCAGACATCATCCTGAACTCTAGAAAGCTCCTTTCTGGGTGCAGGCAACACTTGGACATCAGCGCCCAGCTGAGGCCTCTGGCCTGCCCTCATTCCTGTGCCCAAAGGCCAAGCCTCTTCACCAACCTCCCGCATTCATGCGTGCACTCACTAGTACCAGAAAAACAGCGTGACAAAGCTGACTCCCTCATGGAAAGTGGCCTTGTGTCACGGGCCTGGGCTGGGGGGTGTGCTTCCCACAAACCTTCTCCTCTCCTGTGGTCCTGAGGGGCAGGCCTCCCACCAGAGTGCGACACTACAAGGGGCTCAAGTGCAGTGGGGCTGCACTCCCCACAGTCCGCCCCAGGCCACTCTGTCCTCTTTTCCAGATGGGTGGCTCGGCTGCACTCATGACAGTGACCCTGGAGGGCCCCAGAGCACTGCAGGCAGGAGCCAGGGCTCCTAGGACTCTGCCTGGGGCACAGGGACTCAGAAAGCCAGGCAGGGGTCTCCCCTTGGCAGGAGGCAGAGCGGCCGAGCCGCTGGACAGACAAGCTGGCAGACAATCAGGACCGCCTTCGCCTTCCTCCGAGGACGCAAGAGCCCACCCCGCCTTGCTGGCTGAGAGGTTTTGTGTAGATAATCATGTTATTTAGATAGGATGTTGGTTTAATTCCCTTCATTACAGGCTCCCAGGGTTGTAATTTTTTTTCTCTGCATGATGTATCCCCCATGGCACACTTCACTCAGATCAACCCCTTGTGCCTTTATTGCCGACGATGCCCGCGCTGCGTTATCAGGCCCACACACGCAGCCCTCTCCGCCCGCTGTCCAGAGGTCACTTCTAATGACTAATCGATCTCATTAGCTTTCCTAATTAAAAACTTTACTACCGCAATGGAAGACAAACTACAGAAAAACTGCTGGCATCACATCTGAACGGGATATGAGCCCATCTATCAGAGGCGCCAGAGCCTGCCCACAGCACTGCCCTCCAACTGCAGCCTGCAGTCTCTCATGCCCAGGCAGGGCTAGGGGCACCCCAGGGACCCAGAGAGGTGGCACTGTGCTAGGAGGCAGGTGGGGGAGCCAGCAAGTCAGCTTGTGCCCCTCCACACGCTGCTCTCCAAGTGCAGGGGCACTGACCTGGCTTTCCCTCTTTGGGTGGCTCCTCTGCAGATGGCAGAGCCCGTCAGACCGAGGTCATACCCTCGATCTGTTTTAGTGCAGGCAGGAGTTGAGAGGCAGTTCGCATTTTATGGAACTTTGAAGGGAAATAACTAACTAAAGAAAATAAGTTGCTAATTTCACAACTGGCTAATGAATTACTACTCTGCAAAGAACTATTTGAGGCTGCCCGTCACCCCGACAGGAGAGGGTGCCCCCTCCTCCATCACTAGCCTGGGAAGCAGCCCCCTCTGCATCAGAGGACACACAGCCATGCCTGGGCCTCCAACCCTGCCCCAGGCAGGCACCCACAGATTCCTGTTCACTGGATATCACTGACAGTAGGCTGGAGGTGGGAGCACCGGGGCTCCAGAAACAGGCAGGTGGAGCAGCAGGCAGCCCAAGGAAGAAGGGAGGAGCTGTCCACATTGCCCTGCTCTGGAAGCCCCCCGTCCCAGCTGGTGGGTGTGGACAATCGAGGAAAGGTCACTGACACCTGAGCACAGAATTTGCTAGCATCAGCAACATGACCCACCCGTGCCAGTGGGCCAGAAACACAGGGCCTGTGAGGACAAATATGACCTGCCCAAGAGGACTTGGAAACCACACCAAGTTCCCGACAACAGGGGCCACCAGGTGCCAGCTTCCTCGGCTTCTGCAGTGCTCCCAGCTGAGGCACTCTGCCTGGCCAGGCTTTCTGTCCACAAGTTGGTATGATTCAACTTTCTTTGTATATTGCTTAATCTGCCTTTTATTGACAGCTACCCTGACACTTCTTCAATACCTCCAAACTCTCTCTGTACCCTTCACTGGGTAAAGACAGCCCTAAAAGCCCGTCACGGCTCAGCCCTTTTAGAAGCCATATTGATTTCTGCTTTCCTGCTCCACAAGCCTTCCCCTCTTCCTGGTCAGCTCACATCCCAGGTGACAATACCCTGGGCCGCCCCCCACCCTGAGCTCTGGCACAGACAGGCCAAGGCAGTGTACCAGCCCAAGGCAGCTTTCACAGAACCAACTGCTTCTCCTGGCATCAGCAGTCTACAGGGTCTTCTTCCCCATTCTCACCGTGGATTCTGACCAGGGGCCATGATGTACCAGCCCAGAGCCCATCCTGGTGCCCACGCCCTGGTAGGTGACCCGAGCGTTAGGTGGACAATGGTGAGTACAGCCATATGCCAGGCCCTTCACTGGCACAGCTGGGTGCTGCTTGGTGCAAAGGCCCCAGAGTAGGAATAGGACAGCACTCTGGCTACGTGGGACCACGCCATTCACCTCGCCTGACAAGTGCTACTTAGGAGGCTACCACAGAGCACCACCCACACCTCTCCTGTGCTGACCGCCCCTGCAAGCCTCTTCTTGCATCCACCTCAGGCACCTGTTCCCGCCACCCCTCGGCTCAGGGGCCACCTCCACAGTCACAGCAGCAGGACCCTGCGGCAGAAGCAATCCTCCCAGAACAGCCTTCTCACAATTAGCTGTGGTTACAATAGACAGTGTTCAGCAGCACCGGGTACACACAGCGAGTGGTACCTGGAAGCCCTCATCCGGAGCAGCTCTGAGCCTGGCCTGGAAGGGGTGGGAAGGTCTGGGGTTTCCAGGCACAGGCCAGGACTAAAAAGTGCAGGGGCTTTAGGAAGCAGGGACAGCCCTAGGCAGGGTGCCCTGGCTCCTCCTGGCTGAAGTGGGAAGGGAAATGGGGGTGGCTGGGAGATGGGTTTGGCTCCCCCGACTGCCTCATGGCTAGTGCACACTCTCGCAGCACTCAGTGAGCACCTGCCACGCCCAGGCCCTCCATCTCCTAACCCTAGAAGCCTGGCTCAAAGGCCCAGCCTAAGAGGCCATGCTGTTCATCCTTGTTCAGGCTAGGAGAGTGCTCAAGGGCAAAAGTGGGACAGGAGCAAGAGGAGAGGATCCCTGGCCTATCTGGGCCCTGGAAGGGCAAGGTCCAGAGAAGAGCAGGAGAGAGGGGAAAGCGGAGCTCAGCACTTGCTGGGCAGACCCTCCCTTAATCGCAGCTTCCTGGGGTGGGGTTCAGTGGGAGCCAGCCCAGAGGCCATTTCTCCTTTGCTGGAGTTAGCAGGTACCCCAAGTCCCCCTAGGCTGATGCAGATGGACAAAGGCACAGAAAACTGCACTCAGGGCCCTGTCTGCAGAGCCAGCGTGGCAGGCCAGTCCCAAAATGGGGCTGTCAGGCAGCTTCCTCCCCATCAACTGCTGAATTGTACTTAAAAAAATGGCCACAAAATCTTAAGCAGAACGCGTGGCACACATTTCTGAGAGGCCTCTGTCCCAGCATTTAAAACCATGATGCACACCTGAGCTGTCTGCACAGGCTGCAGGCCTGGAAGGAACACAATGCCCACTACTGCTCATAGCGGAGGCAGCGTCAGCAGGAGTTTCTGTCCCTCACTGAGGTGGCACAGGCAAAGTGCTGCTCCTGAGGTAGGGAGGCACTGCCCACCACAAGCAGGGAGATCCTACCCACAAGGCCTGGAGTGTCTCAGTCAGGGCAGCCCATGAGAGGCCAGCTGGGATGGAGGGGACAGCAGGGGCTTGGGGCCATAGAAAGGCTCAGCCAAGGAGAACACTATGATGTCAGCCAACTCCTCATCAGAGTGGCTCACCATCGCCCCAGCTTGAAGGCCACTACAACTGGGGCACTTTCAGGAGCCAGGGATTCAGGAGGGGGCCTCAGACGTGTGCTCTTTGCAGGAGACAGCCAGGAAGACGGCTAAACAAGGTGGGCTCAGGTACTCACGTCACACCAGGAGCCTGCTGACCCCATCCCGGGCCTTGCCCCAACAGTGTCTGACTGGCTCTGCACTCAGCAGGCTTGCCCCTGCCCAAATAAGTGCACAAGAGAACACACGCCACAGACGGTCACTTCCTACTTCCATGGCTCGGCTGCTGACTTTCCAGGAGGTTGACCAGCAGCTCCTTCCCGCACAATGACAGAAGCAGGGCCACTCACACCTTGCCCCAATCCCTCCCTCCTACAGCTGCCTCAGTTCTGGGCCAAGCCAGGTCACCATGCTAAGGCTAGGGCACTGTGCTTTGGGGGGGGCAAGCCTGGTAGCTCCTGAGTTCACGGCCTAGGGGTGTGTCCGGGGGTTAGGGCGCCTGCTTCTACAGACACCAGGCAAAGGGGTTTCCTGAGCACCCAGGGCCCAGAGGAGGCAGTGCCTGCTGGGTGGAAAGAGACAGAGCCTGGCCACAGACAGGCCCAGGCAGAGCAGACAGCGAAAGAGCCCTGTGCTGGGGGAGTGGCAGTGTAACCAACCCTGCCTCTTCACTGCTCACCACTCAGCAGTTCCACCCTATGTACCCAGGTGACATGAAGGTCAGCCCCTGGCCAGGACCCAGGCCTGCCCATGGGCTCCTGGCCCACCCTGTCCACTCCAGAAGCTCAGCCTCTGCCTTCTACCCCCAAGGCCCAGCCTGCCAGCTCCAGGGACTCTCCCCACAGAGAAAGGAGCCTTCCCAGAGAGCAGCCCATCCACACCACCTCTGGCCCTCCATCCCAGCAGGCGGCCAGCAGCAGGGCCTCGGGGAGCAGCAAGGGGATGTGGTGAGGAGTGCTGACAAGCAGTCGCCTCAGGCTGATCGTGTGCGACACCCACTTCCCTGCTGGTGGCACATGTGGCTATGGAGACCCAACAGCTCCTGGGCCAAGTGGATCAAAGTGGGCTGTTCATCCATATCTGGGCCGGAGGCCTCCAGGTCCATCCACTGTTTTAGAGGGGCATGACCTGGACAGCCTTTGCAGGAGCCTCTCAAGGATATAACAGGGTTCAACTCCCACTGTCACCAGCTTGGAAACAATCCAAGAGGCACTCCACACTCTCCCTCCATGATGACCTGCTAGAGACACACCTGCCCCCAGAAGGCTTCCTGTGTGGCAGACCCTCATCTCACCCCCACATGGGCCCTGCCCACCCCAGGGCCTACCACACTTGACCTTCAGCTCTTAGCCAGTTCCCGTCCAAGCCTCAGGTGCAGGGGACACCAGGTGACACAGCCACCTCCTGTTCTTGCCATGGGGACTCAGCAGTATTAGTGTGACAAAGACCCCTGCCCACCCTCCTCTGAGAGCAGTCGTTCATGTGCTTCCTGGGGCTTGTCCATTTCTCTAAACAAGCAGAGATGGCAGCTAAGGCAGGGGGCTGTTGGTGAGCACCCTGCCCCCACCATGGCGCGGCAGGAGCTGCCAGGGATTGTGTTCTAACAAGCTTCAGATGTGGGGTGACTGGAATCACAAAGCATGAATTTTCATGAGTCTAATAAATCACTCCACTTTTCCTGTGCTTGATCTTGCCAGTACTTCAAACACGGGAATAGGCCACTGCAAGCAGAGGGCTCAGGACCTCACATCTAGAGGTGGCCAAAGGCAGGTGACAGGGCAGCCAGGGTCCCTTCTAAACACCCTGGTTCTGCACTCTGAGGCCACCAGAGGCCAGACATCCAGCAGGCCCCTTGGGAACCCCAGTGGGCCACTCAACAGGACACAGCAGACAGTGGCTCATCACTGTTAAACTTCCACACCGGCAGAAAAGCCTGCCTCATACCACGGCTGGCAGAGAAGGAACCTGGAGCCACACGGATGGCTGCAGAAGCAGGCCTCTTGCTTCTGGTCAGAATCTACACGTGACGGTGACATGAATGTGCACACCCATGTACACAACACATGCTCACCCCAGTAAGAGAGGTCAGGAAGACCCAGGCCCAGAGCGGAGGGCTGGGTCCATCAAGTGTCACAGCCCAGGTCCACCCAGGGAGCCTGTTGAGGACTGAAAAGCTCCAGCCACTGGGGAGCCTCCCCAGGGAGATATGGGCAAGTGGCTGCCACAGTATGGGAAAACCCTGCCCTGCAGCCCCCAGCCCTTAGCTGGCTGCTCGCCAGCCTTCCTTGCAACACCACAGAAAAAGGGGATCCATCTTTGACAAACACAGGTTACCCAATCACAGCGCAGCCGCGACAGGGCCATAAGTCACCCTAAGCAGCTGTCCGCACAGCAGTCTGAGGACTTTGGGCAGCTCAGTGATGACAAATAACTGCTGCCAGTTGCCCTGTCCCCCTGTGTGGGATCCGTGTTCTCTGCTGTTCCACGCTACCTGGTGTTTAATGACAACACTGTCAGGCTGAGACGTGGTGCCACCAAAGCCGCCGCTGCTGCCTTGTACTGTCAGAGCCCTATTAGAGGGAAGATTGAGACCCTACTCTTCCTAAAGTCACTCGAGCAACACAAGCAGCTAGTTCCTGTAATTATTGTGCGCAAGCCATCGATCGCGCGCCGACACCTGACCCGCCTGTATGAAATGGGAGTAGTTTGCTGTGTGACAGTCACTATAGATTACAGAGGGTGGGTCTTCACTCCCCTTTAGCCATCACTCTACCTGACCTCAAAAGCAGGGGAGGGAAGAGAGGAGGTGGATGGCCCCCAACAGCACAGGGTCCCCCAGGTGCTGCACCTCTGGGTGGCAAGGCAGGCCAGCAGAGCCTATAGGAAGGCTACGCCCACGAAGCCTCCCTGGCTTTGACAGGCCAGTGTGGGGAGTGCAGCAGGCAGCTAAGGGCATTCTGCAAAGGGTGAGCAGCAGCCAGGCGGGGTGCACAGGGGAGGGCTATACTGGGGCCCCGCCAGAGGTGTGCAGCCAGCTGCACACCCCTCCTGTCTCCCTCACAGACCCTCTTCAGAGAGGGGCCAGGGCCAACATGAGCTTGCTGGGCAAGTTCACCACCCCAGCTCTCCCCACCTCCCAGGGGCCCCTCCTGGCTCAGGCCACACCCAGACAATTCCCAAGCCCCCAGGATGCCTGGAGGGCAGCCTAGACCCCCACCCCACATACATCCCCTCTGGCCTCAGACTCCAAGGAGCACCTGGGATAGGACACACCTTCCCTGCAGCAGGGAGCCCTGGCTGGACCATTATGGCCTCTTGGCTTTGCCTCTCTGCGCTGACTCCTGCTCCCTCTCTAAACCTCCAGACCCAGCTTCTGCAGCACACAGGGGAGGAGAAGGAGGCCTGCTCCTCAGCTTGGAATCCCTGTCCGTACACACATGGCCTGGCTCACAGCTGGGCTCATCCTTGCTCCCCAGTCCCCACCACCTGGGCTCCCTGCCAACCTGCACCCATGAGCTGGCCAGGCTCCCGGCCGTGTGTGGTTCAGAGGCAGCCCCAGAGGACAAGGCTGCCAGGGCCAGCAAAGCCTGCGTGAAGCACGGCCCCCTTGGCACAGTCTCAGCCCCTTAACCACAGAAGAACTGCTTCAAAGGATCCCCAACCACAGGGCTTCAGGCCCCTCAAAGTGAACAGCAGTGCCCTGGGTGCCACAGGGAAGTGGGCTCCTGGGACCAACTAAGCAGGATGCACCATGGAGCACAGAATGCATCTCTGGGGGACCCAGGAATCTGAACTGCTAAAGCCACTAGGTGATTCCACTGGGCAGCTAGGCTAGGAAATGGCCTCAGTGTGCCCTGGGGAGTCACAGTTCTGGCCAGCACTGGGGCCATGAGCTGCACCTGACTCTTACGTGGGCAGTGCCAGGCTGACTCCAAGGTTGAGAAGACAGACAACACACCTGAGCGGCTGCCAGCTTCAACGTGCAGCCCACCCTGGCAGCTTCCACAAGGACAGGGCATCCTGTGCACCACAGCCTAGCCTTCTCTTGGCATCTCTCCTCTGCTTCCTGAGTCACCGCCAAGGGAGATGCTTCTGAGACAGCCTGGAATTATCATTTATAAAAAGCAGCTGCAGCCAAAAGGAAACTGTCCCCTCCTAAACCCCAGGCTGCCAGGGCTTTCCTGTCCACTCCTGGACTTTCTGGTGGCCAGAGGAACAGTGCTGCAGTGCAGTGAGAGGAGTCTGGCAATGCGTGTGCCAGGCCTCACCCACCTCTGGGTCACTCAGCCTGCAATGTGGACAGCACCAGGGACAGGCCCGCCAAGATGGCTGGGGACAGCAGGGTAGGAGCCACACCCTCAGGACTGCTCCAGTTTGTGCCACAGCTTCCAGGAGTCATTTATACACCTGACTGTGCTTTAGCATGCATGCATGCACACACACATGCACAAATTGCGTGCAGAGCTACAGCACTGAGCCTACAGCACAGAAGGGGCCCCTGAAAAGGCAAGGCCCTCCCTCATCCTTGGCCCAACAGAGACCACGGGGAGGCCTGGGGCTCCCCTAGCCTTAGACACAGCTATACTGGTTCACCAGTCGAGATGTTAACACTGCCATTGAAGGTGGGGCATAGACCTCCCAGTGGAAAACAGGGTGCGGATGGCAAGCACTGAAGACTCTTCCACCCTCCACCCCTGAGTTCTTACAGAGTTGGGCTACATCAGGACAACTTCATGGCCCAGCGTGATGTCCTCATGGGGCCCTCTCAGAACTCCGGCATCCTTGTGAGGCACATGTGAGGGAGGCTCTGCTGCCAGTAGCTGGAAAGCTTTCTTTTAGGGTGGCTGGGCTGCAGGAAGTGGCGCAGTCATGCTTACCACCCCGACACAGGCCATGGCCTGCTCACCCCTACGTACGCCCACCACTTAATCGCTCTGCTGCTGATGCAGAGGGCAGTCAGGAGAAAGCTGCCAGACTGCTGCACAGACCAGGCAGCTGGGCACTCACCACGAAGTCGGGACCCAACAACCCCAGGACTGATTGACAACAGGATGCTGGGAGCAGCCTGGCTCTGGGGCAGTCTCCCTGTCCACACACAGGCAGGCAGTGCACTCGGGGCAGCCAACCCCCAGGTTCCTTCTAGGCCAACATGTAGTAGGGGTCTGGGCAGGGCAAGACAGACAGGGACACAGCACCACACCCCAAGGATGCCCTCAGCACTTCCCAAATGGGCCCTGAGCCCCACTAACGTGGTGCTTCTCATCAGCACAGCTACAACAGCTGAGAGCAGATCCCCAAGAGCCCTACAGCTGCCAAGGCCAAACACAATCCCCAAAGCCAGGCTGAAACCACAGGGAGAGGCCTGGCCTAGGCACAAGCAGGAGCACAGCTAGGCCAGACCCACCTAGCCGAGGAGCCCACCCCTAGACCCACTCCCTTTGCACCAGCAGCAAGCAATGCATCAGCCTAGACAAGCTGCAGAACAAAAGTGGTGCCTGTCCACTGGTCCCAGGAAAGACTGACCCCTGTGAGGCCTGGGCACAGAGCAGTACCTCCACGTGGACAGCACTTCAGGGCAAAGGGGGCAAGCCAAGCTCCCCTGCACCAATCTGGAGGAGGCAAGAGAGAATGGAAAGGGCAGCAGCTGGCCTCTAGCCACAAGACTCCCCAGCAGGACAACCTGACAGTGTCTCTGAGCTTCTCACCTGGCCCCGATGTTGCAAGGACCAGCCCTCAGTAGAAGCAGGCTTGTGGGCCATGCCCAGCCCTAGCCTCTGTACAGGCCCTAGGTCAGAAGCTCCAAAAGGGAGCTCCTTGCTGCCAGGCCTGGGAGAGACTTTCCCACAAACCCACAAATAACTGGACACTTAGTGATCAGAAGCTACAGAATTTATGTGTCATCATACCCAGCTATAGATTCCCTTTGTGAATTTCATCAATATTGTACACTTAGACCAAATGTTAAATTTGGTAGACCATGAGCCCTGAGAAACTCTGGGCCATGTGCAGGTTGATACCAGGTGGCTCTAGAGGGCTCAGATGTGGTTGTGGTGCCTTCTTAGCCCCTCTGAGCCTCACCACCCCACCACCCAGGAGGCTCTGTTTGGCCTGTGGCTGTGGGAAAAAAGGGCTCCGGTCAGCGGAGAAGTCACCGTTGGGAACCCCTGGCCACGGCCATCCCCAAGCACACCACAGAATATGCAGCGAAAGTCCTCACGACATCCAGAAGCTCTGACAGCCAAAGAGGACCACACAGCTGGGCCCTTTCTAGAAGAGCTGTACCCACACAGCTGGTATCCCTCCCTAGGCAGACACCAAAGGGACCCAACACCAAGAGAAGGGGGGGCATCTCAGCACAGAGCCCAGAGGCAAGGCCATCCTGGAGTCCATCCCACGGGGGAATGACACGTCAACATGCTCTCAGGAGTACACAGTCCCAGGGCCTGCAGTCATGGATGGGGAGGATGACAGGCACAGCCTTGGGGCTCCAGGACACAAGTGGCCTGCCAGCCAGCAAACCCTGGCAGCAAGGGCAGTGCCCCTGTGAGGAGCACGGCTCAGGTACACAGAGGAAAGGGCCTGGCTGGGTCTCCTGGACAAAAGGCCAGCAACCCTGGCCTGCTCCTCACCCTGGCAGCTGGCTGACAGTGGGACAAGACCCACCCAGCCTCTCCTCACCCACTGTGGGTCAACCTTGCCCCATGGGTCGACCCCCACCCACAGCCCTACTCTGTCCTACAAGGCATCTCTCGGGCATCCAATTCTTATCAAGGGCCTCAGTTGGAACTGGATACCACTCCCCACTCTCTCATGGCCTGACCAGGCCCCTGGGCTACCCTAAAATCTAGACTCTCCCTGGAGTTCCCTGAGGGGCCCCTGGTACTGGCACTACCCACAGAGGGCACTCTGTCTCACTAAGCTGCCACCCTGGGCTAGAGCGCACACTGCAAGTTCCTTGGCGAGGTGCAGCTAGCCCCCACCCAGCCTCCACTGCTCCACGCCCCAACTTAGCTCCCAAGGCTCACGAACCTCTACCAGGGTGAGGAGCTGCAGGAAGAAGGCTGCCATCCACCAAGCTCCCCCACCATTACACCCCAGAATCCCGACCAGCCACAAGTCAGGAGCACTGGCCTCCAAACGCAGCAGCCCTTTCTCTGCCACCAACCACAGCACCTGCCTAAGGACAGCAAAGGGCCACCAGCACAGGGCCGGGCTGCAAGGGCCCCCACTGCCCACTATGGCCCCTCTTCCTGGCAAAGACTCTTTCCACCATACCAAGCCAGCAGGCACAGAGAGCGATGACGGTCGGTGCTGCCGAGGGAGGGCTGCAGGCCTATAAAGGGCCCTTTGAACCTTTGGGGACTAGTCCCCAAATGCCAGAGGTACAGGCCAGCTCACCCACCTGGACCACAGCCCCTCACATGACACTACCAGGCAGCCTGCTGGGCATTCTCACCCCTGGGTCGCGACCCCACACTGCCCTTGACTCTGCAAGTCCTGTCTCCCATCTGCAGGAAGATGACATTATACAGTCTCAAATAATCTCCACGATTTTTATACACAATGTCTGCCACTCTATATGAAATGACCAAAGTACATGACTCAAAACTAACAAGAAAAACAACAGACAGTGGAACGGACATCCCAATAATGGTGGCCTTTAAAAGGACTGGGGGCTGGAGCAGCGGCTCAGCCTGGCATGCACAAGGACCCAGGTTCAAACCACAGCACCACATAGACAATGAAGTGTTGAACAAGCAAAGGCCAGATGGAAAAATAAATTTAGAAAACTCTTTCTCTCTTAAAAAAAAAGAGGGACTTAGAGGTGAGAGTATGGCTCAGGGGTAGAGCACCTACCCAGCATGTATGAGACCCTGGGCTCAATCAGCACCACACACACACAAAACAGGACTCATTCATTTATCTATACGAATGAATATATATACATGTGTGTATATATAAATACAGATACGTTGTTTTTTTTACTGACTTTTAAGTTTAAAAAATAATTAGATGAATCTGGGTGTGTCTACAGTATCTCTGATATTCAGGAGCCTAAGGCAGGAAGATTACAAGTTTGAGGCCAACCTTGGCAAGACCCTGTCTTAAAATAAATTTCATAAAAAAGGCCTATGGAGGGGGCTGGGGTGAGGGCTCAGCAGTTACAGTGCTTGCCTGGCATGCATGAGTACATGAGTTCAAACCCCAGCACCACGTACACAACGAAGTGCTGGGGCAAGGAAGGCCAGGTGAAAAAACAAAATTGATTCTTTCTCTTACTGTCCCTCTCTCTTAAAAAAGAAAAAAAAAATGTACCTTGCTGGGAGAGTGCCCCTGGGTTCAATCCACCAAAATGGAAAAGAATTATGTTCAAGGACTTAAAAAGACAAGACAGCAAAATCTGATAGAGACCTACAAACTATTTAAAAAGGTAAATGGAGGCTGGAGCAGTAGCTCAGTGGTTGGAGCACTTGCCTGGCATGTGTGAGGATCTGGGTTCAAACCCCAGGACCAGGCACACAAATGGATGTCGCAGAAACCAGAACCAGATGAAAAATAAATAAAAATCAATTCTCTCTCTCACTCTCTTTAAAAATAAAATAAAAAGACAAATGGAAAATTTAGAATTCAAAAATAATAACTGACAATATGTAAAACTATAATGAAAAATAAAACCTTGTTTTAGAAAAATAAAATCAAAACAGCAACTGAAATTGAGAACTCAAATCATGGATTTAGTAGCGAGTTATACAAAGAAAAACAGAAAATAAGTACGTTAGAAATACTGCAAACGCTAGGCAGGATGAATTAAAAGCACACCTAAGCACACCATAGCAAAACTGCTGAAAATCAAAGATGAGGGAAACCGTGGGAAGGGCCTAGCAGCAGAGGGAAGACAAATCTTCCCTGGCAGGCCAGTTGGCTTCTCAACAGCAGCAGCCCTGTCAGAGGCAGTGGCACAAAGCACCAAGGTACACAAAAACAGTGGCCAGCCTAACATTCTCCTCTTCTCCACTCCTTTTTTTTGCACTGAGAGAGATCCAGCACAGGGCCTTGTACAGGTTAGAAAAGCACTCCACCACCTACCTACACTCTCAGCCCCTAAAATTCTATTTTTTTTTTTTAAGAGAGGGGGAGAGAGAAAGAGAATCAACTTTATTTTTCCATCTGGCCTTCGTTTCTCAACACTGAACCCGGGTCCTTACACATGCCAGGCAACTGCTTTAACAACTGAGCCGCTGCTCCAACCACCTAAAATTCTTTATCCAGTCCTCAAGCCTGGTGCAGTGGCAAGCACCTGTGATCCCAGCTCCTCAGGGGGCAGGAGGACTGCAGTCCCGAGGTCCCGCGTCACCACTGTGCACAGCATCCTGGGCAGCAGTGAGGCTCATTTCTGCACCACTCCCATTGGGGTACACGTGCTGCTGAAGCACAAGCAAGATTTCTCCTCAAGGGAACAAACATTCAGAAACTAAGGCAAATATGGAGTCTTGGGTTTTTTTTTTTTTTTAAACAATTGCATGTATTTGTGGTATGCAATGCATTTATTTTGTTTTTTATGAATGGACCTGGGAAACGAACCCAGGGCAATGCACACGGTGGGCAAGTGGGCTGCCACTGAGCTAAACCCCCAGACCTAAGATATTTTTGGACAAACACACTGTAGGAACTGGTCATAAGAAGAGCTGCATTACTAACCACAGCAGAGAGGAATGGAGAAGGATGGAAGAACAGACGCACTCTAAATCGCTGCGATCCAGGAAGGGATGGTGCTGGTTTCCCAGCCAACAGCAGCAGGGATGGGCACCATCACTTGTGGGAGGCCACCGGATGCAAGATGAAGGGACGCACGGTAACAAGCCATCAAAGAGAAAATGAAAACTTCACATATCCAAGAGAAAAAAGATTAGAAAAAGCACACAGTAAGACAGCAGACTTAAACTCAAAAATGCTAACTGCACGTCAAAAGTAAACAGAATAAGAATTTCTTTTTAAGAGAGAGGGACAGTGAGAGAGAGAATTTTTAAAGAGAGCGAGACAATGAGAGAATCAATTTTATTTAGTTTTTCATATGGCTTTCATTGCTCTGACACTTCATTGTGTATGTGGTGCTGGGGTTCAAGCCTGTGTCCTTGTACATGCCAAGCAAGGCCATAGCCACTGAGGCATCACTGCAGCCCCCAGATTAAATATTTTTAAAATACAATTTCCAGGGGCTGGAGCGGTGGCTCAGCGGTTTCGGCGCTTGCCTGGCAGGCACGGGGACCCGGGTTCAAACCCCAGCACCACGTACACAACTAAGTGTTGGAGCAACTAAGGCCATGTGAAAAACTAAATAAAGTTGTTTCTCTCTTTCTCTCTCTCACTGTCCCTCTCTCTTTAAAAAAAAAAAAAATACAATTTCCACGGCTGCTGGAGCAGTGGCTCAGTGGTACTCTACTTGCCTGGCATGTGCTAGGACCTGGGTTTGAACCCCAGCACCACATCCACAACTATGTGTCAGAAAAACAAAAACCAGATGAAATATATTTAACAAATTTTCTCTCTTTAAAAAAAAAGACAATTTTTTTTTTTAAAGAGAGAGGGACAGTGAGAGTGACAGAGAAAGAGAGAAACAACTTTATTTAGTTTTTCACATGGCCTTCGTTGTTCCAACACTCAGTTGTGCACGTGGTGCTGGGGTTTGAACCCGGGTCCTCGTGCTTGCCAGGCAAGCGCCGAAACTGCTGAGCCACCGCTCCAGCCCCCCAAAAAGACAATTTTTGACTATTCTTAAAAAAACAAGTATTTGGGCTGGAGTGGTGCCTCAGTGGTTTTGGTGCTTGCCTCGCATGCACAGGGACACAGGGTCCAAACCCCAGCACTACGTACACAGTGAAGTGTCAGAGCAACAACAAAAAAAAGCCAAATGAAAAGCTAAATAAAATTGATTTCTCTCTCTCTGTCTCACTGCCCCTTCTCTCTCTTAAAAAAACAAACATGTATTTGCCATATTAAAAAACCCAAACATAATAGGGAAAAACAGAAAACAAGTGGGCGCACATACATCCTTCTTAGACACACACGCGCACGGACGTACGTAAACTTGCACACGCTGCAAGCGTGAAGCCGGCAGAGCTATGATATCATTAAGAGCAGGCTCTGAGGCAGGGAACTCCTGCAGACAGCAGAGCGCTTCACAATGTTCAAAGACCCAGTTCACCAGGCAGATCCAACTCCACATAGGCCGGCACCCAGCCAAGGGTCCTCATGCACACCTGGAACTGAAGAAGTCCACAAGCACAGTGGAGGCTCCGACCGCCCCCTCCGCCGTCCCCATGTTAGACGTGGGACCAGAATCACCCCTCCCTCCAGAACTGGAGAGGACAGAGGGTCCAACAGGGTCACTGAACACAGCAGATGGGCGCCAGGGTTCCAACAGGGGCTGACACCACTGCCTTCCCAGCACTGAACACAGCAGCTGGGAGCCAGGGTTCCAACAGGGCCGACACCACTGCCTTCCCAGCACTGAACACAGCTGGAAGCCAGGGTTCCAACAGGGGCTGACACCACTGCCTTCCCAGCACTGAACACAGCAGCTGAGAGCCAGGGTTCCAACAGGGCCCACATCACTGCCTTCCAGCACTAACCACAGCTGGAAGCCAGGGTTCCAACAGGGGCCGACACCACTGCCTTCCCAGCACTGAACACAGCAGCTGGGAGCCAGGGTTCCAAAAGGGGC
>PVKS010012332.1:0-54021 GCA_004027875.1 Aplodontia rufa
ACTGGAGAGTGGGAATATGGGGGAACCATCTCAGAAGCAGATGTCATTCCTCCATGAGATATCCATTCCATGCAAGAGTTCTTCTGGGGGAAACAGCAACAGGGGAAACCCAAGCTGGGTATCCATGATTTGGCATTACCCCTGGATAACTAAGTATATATACATTGGTTATTGGTGGTTTGATAATGTTTCCCCCTCAATTGTATCTCTATATACGCCTAATTTAAAAAAAGAAGGAGCCTTTTACATATAGTGGTAGAATCATAGACACAGATATGTTGTATCAGTGGCTCAAATGCCACAAGTAACCTGCTGTTAAAGATGAGATTTTTCAAAATGATGAGCAATCTAGGTAAGGTTTTGAATACATATCTCAGTATGCACCACAATTTCATTTCTGGAAATTTTAGAGTGTTTTTAACAAATTAAACTGGAAAAAAAGATCAATATGGCTAAATGTAGAGTTAAGATTAAGACCCTATCTCTTCCAGAAAATAGAAAAGAACACTTTCCAATTCACCTTATGAGCCTAGCTTTACTGTACTACCACAACCAGATGAAGAGAAGAAACTACAAATAGTCCTTGTAAACCTAGATGTAAAATCCACAACATAATATTGGCAAATCAAAACCAGAAAAATATGAAAAGGGTAGTATATCAAAACCAGTGGAATTTATCCCATGAATGCAAGGTTGGCTCCAACATTTGAAAGTAGTCAAAGTTACCTAACATAATAACAGAATACAGAGCAAAAAAATGATCTGATAATCTCAGTAGATACAGAAGCATTCAATAAAATTTAATATCAATTAATTATTTTTTAAAAATCCAGAGAAGAAGGAATAGAACAGAACTTCCTTAATCTGATAAATACATCTACAAAAAACTAGCTAATGTCATACATAACAATGAAAGACTAATTGTTCTTAAGATTAAAAAAAGAAAATTATGCTTTCTCTCACCTTTGGTAGTCATGCTGAATGTCTTAACCAGTGCAATAAGACAAGAAGAAAAAATAGAAGACAGACAGATTAGAAAAAAGAAAAAGAAAATGGTCTCTAGACATAGATGACATGATTGTATATGTTAAAAATCTCAAAGACTGAAAAAAATCACCTAGAACTGGTGAGATTAGCAAAGCTATGGAATCCCAGGTTACTATAAAAAATAAATTTTATTTCTATATACTTTGCAGCAAAGACCTAAAATTTTAAATAAAATAAAATATGACACACCAGAAACACATAGGTATAAATCTAACAGAATATATGTAGAGGGCTGGAGCAGCAGCACAGCAGTTAAGACGCTTGCCTGGCATGTCCAAGGACCCAGATTCGAACCCCAGCACCATGAGCACACTAGAGTGTCAGAGCAATGAAAGCCACATGGAAAACTAAATAAAATTGGTTCTCTCTTTCTCTCTCACTGTCCCTTTCTCTTTAGAGAAGAAGAAGAAGAAGAAGAAGAAGAAGAAGAAGAAGAAGAAGAAGAAGAAGAAGAAGAAGAAATGTAGAAATTGTGTCTTGAAAACTACAAAACTCTGGTTAAAAACAAGAAACCCATCTTGATAAATTGAGAGATATACCATGTTCTCAAATTAAAAGATTCAACATAATTAAGATGTCATTGTCCCCAAAATTGATCCATTAATTCAATGTAACTCAATAAAGATTCCACAAGAGTTGTTACAGCTATCAATAAACTGATTCAGAAATTTGGAGGACAAACACTAGTTGATTTTAAAACTTACTATAAAACTACAATAAACTCAAAATTAATTTTAACTCAAATGTACAATCTGAAATTATAAAGCTACTAGAGAAAATAAAGGGTAAAGCATGATAACATTAGCCTAGGCAATGAATGTTTGGATGTGAATCCCAAAACACAAACAACAAAAGCAAAAACAAACAAGTGAAATTGTATCAAACTATAATCTTCTGCACAGCAAAGGAAACAACTAACAAGTGAGGACATAACCCATGGAATGGAAGAAAATATTTGTAAACCATTTGACAAGAAGTTAATATCCAAAATACATTAGAAACTCAAATAACTCAATAATAAGAAAGCAAACAATCCAATTAAAAACAGGCAATGGATCTGAATAAGCAAATGAAGATACATAAATGGCCAATAAGTATGTGAATAAATGCTCAACAATACTAATTATTAGAGAAATGCAAATAAAAAACACAACGAGATATCATTTCACACCTGTTAGAACAGCTATTACTAAAAAGACAATAGAGGGCTTTGTCCCCTTCCCCCACTCTGGGGGAAGTCTGCTCTTTTCCCTATGCTTTACTTTCCGTGCTTTCTATAATAAAACTTGTCTACTATGCTAAAAAAAAATAAAAAATAAAAAGACAATAGATACCAGGTACTGTACAGGTTGTAAAGAAAAGATGACACTTGTCCACCCTAGTAGGAATGTAAATTAGTACTGCCATTATGGAAAACAGTGTAGAGGTTCTTCAAAAAACTGAAAAGAGAACTATCATATGATCCATCAATCTCACTATTGTGTATATATCCAAAGATAATGAAATCAGCATGTCAAAGAAACATCTTATATATATATATGTTCATTGCAGCATTACTTACAATAGGCAAGAAATGGAATCAATCTACACAAGTGGATAAAGAAAATGGGGTGCTATGTATGCAATATTCAGCCTCAAAAAAAAAAAAAAGAAAATCCTCCCATTTGCAAAAACATGAACAGATATGAGGACATTATGCTAAGTGAAAGAAGCCAGGCACAGAAAGTCAAATACACATGGTCTCACTTTAGTGAGAAATCTTAAAAAGGTGACTTCATAGAAGTAGAGAATAGAAAGTGGTTATCAGGGACCGGGGCAGTGAGTCAGTGCACATTGGTGAAAAGACAAAGTTTTAGTTGGGAGGAACAAATCCAAAATCCCTACTAGACAGTCATAAACAAAAAAGTTTAATATGGTAAGAGAATAGACAGCCAAATCAGTGGAAGAAATAGACCCATGTAAATATAGTCAACTGATTTTTGACAAAGGTGCAAAGGAAGTTTAATGGAGAAGGATAGTCTGTTTAGTAATTATCCTGGAACAATTGGATACCTATGTGGAAAAAAAAGTCTGCTGTGTTTGCTTCACATATTGTAAGAAATGGGTTAGAAATTTATCATAGACTGAATGTGAAATGTAAAAAGCTATAGAAGCTCTGGAAAAAAACACAGGAGAAACTTGGTATGACTTGGGATTTGGGAAAGAATCTTTAAATATCAGTATAAAATTCATTGCACAAAATTAAAAAATTAAATGGATTTTGTCAAATTAAAAGCTTTTACTCTATGAAAAACATTAAGGAAATGAAAAAAAGAGCTATGGACTGGAAGAATGTATTTTCAAATCATATAGCTTTCAAAGATTTGTGTCCAGAATATATAAGTAACTCTCACAACACAACAACAAGCACTAGAAGTTTTTAAAGTGAATAAATGATCTTAATGGGCACTTCACTAAGATAAACACATATTTGTTTGTGTTAATGAGTTAGAACACACACACAGAGCAAATAAGCATAAGAAATGATGTTTAATGTCAATGGTCATTAGGGAAATGCAAATTAAAACGACTATGCAATTATTTAGATGGCTAACTTTTTAAAATCTGCTATACCAAGTGTTGACATAGATGCAGAGCAATGCAAACTCTCAGTTATTATTGCAAATGGAAATACAAAATATTGCAGCCATTCTGGAAAAATGTTAGAAATGTCTTATAAATAATTTTGGGAAACAGTGTTTTGGTTAGACACACTACAAAGCTAAATACAAAAAGAGCTGTACATAAAGACTGTACTCTAGTTGTAAATCTACTTCCGACAGGAGTACATATTAACAGTTGTAAAATCATAGAGAAAACATAAAATACTAGGCTTGAATAAACAAGGACAGTAGAAAGACAGACTGACAGATAATGAGGGCCCAATTTATCAGTAATATCTGGACATGGAAATTATCTTGCTTTTTGTTTGTTTTATTTTCTGGTCTCATAGTGACCTCATCAGTGACCTCAGATACATTCCTAAGAGTTAGAAAGATACAGCACCATAGAGGATAAGGCTAGTCAGAAAGCACATGCCTCATTGAAGGAGGGCAACCATTGCTAACGTCAGTAAAGAATTGTTCTGTAGATCTGTGGCCCCAGTGTTCCTTCAAGAGAAACCAAAAACCCCAGATTTTTATGTGAAATGCCCAACCAAGCTGTAATGAAGCCTAATAATGCCTGGGATCTGAAATCGACCCATACACTTCCAGTTTACAACCTCTAACTACGAGATACTTTGTCCCTGTCTCTACTCAAAGCTCTCCCCATCAATGAGGTTTTCCTGACCATTCTCACTAAATTAGCATAACACACACAGACACACACCCCACGGATGCTCATGTACTCTCTTTCAATTCTCTTAAGATGCTCAACTTTTCTTCATAGCTATTGTCACTACCTTATATTATACTTTGTACTATTTTGAATTTTTATTTCTTATAGACCTCCTCTGCTAGAATGCCACCTCTATAAGAGCAGAGCCCTTATAGAGTATCTGCCTCATTTACTTCTAGATGTGAGACAGTGCCTGGCACATGCAAAAGACTAAATATAAACTGCTAAAATATTGAGAGTCCCTGCCTCCTCTGTTTTCCACTGAATTTATGCCTTTCTCAGGCATCCAAATATATCATCAGGATGCAAAAACATCCTTGCAAATGTTTCTTCTCTTGTTCTGATCTAGAATTTCACCCTCAGTGTCTACTGACATCCTACACTGGTAAGCAGGACAAAATGCCATCCAGGGAAACTCTAAATCCCCTGATGAGCCATCAGGCTTTCTTAGCCCTTCAGAGCTGGAGGAAAAGCCACACCAACCCTAAAGAACACCTCCACGATTCCAAAATGGAAAGTAGAGAGACCAGCCCTTTCACTACAGACTGTATGGTCAGGTTCTTCTGTTAACTGGGGAAGGAAGAGACAGAGTGTGAGGACCACTTCCACCGGAGCTGGTGCCTCATTCTCCAACCTATGCCAGGACCCTAGAAGATGGCCTCTCCAAGAAGCCTGGAACAAAGAGGGGAAGGAAGCATAAGGAAAGGCAGACTGGGAGCTTGCAAGTTGTAACATTGAGAGCACATGATCCCAATGTCTGGGTGGAGGCTGGAGGTGGGAACAGTGACCAGAACACAGGACTTTAGCCCCTTGCATGCTAACCTGATTACTCTTGCCTCGTGTTATTTACCAATTTCACAGCTTTGCCATGCTGATTTACCTCCTGCACCATCATTTATGATACTTTTTTTTCTACAAGTGAATATAGTTCTGAAATTCTTGCATTCATTTGAAAAGGAAATTTCATATAAAAACACCAATAAAAAATGAAGATCAGTAAATGCATAAATAGGTCCTTTAAGAATAGTTGTGAACACTAGCATACATACTCAATAAAAACAAAACAATGTTATCAATCCTAGAAAGATATCCTTGGCTGCCCAGAGTTCTTTGCAAGAAACCTGTTCTCCCTGTGCTGATGTAAAGATGGCTTAGCAAGTGTGGGTATTCCTGATTGAAACAGAAAGGTTATAAGAGAAGTGAAAAAGGGAGAATGACAATGGATATTATGCTCCTAAATTCATGGCCTGTAGTACACATAGGGCAACAAATGCTCAGCCTCATACCAGCACCCACCTGCAGGTGAAGATGGGACTTCCTGATGCTGGGCAAGCTGTTGGGTTTGGGATCTGTAACTGAAGTTTTTTAGTAATTGCTCTTCAGTGGAGTAGGATTAGATAGAGACATGTGGAAAGCAAATCCAAGAAGTCTTCTTGATCACTTCTTCTGTGTATTTGTACACCACTCATGGTTGGGGCACTTCAGTATATATATACACACCAGTTTTTTGATCCATTCAACCAGTGAGGGGCATCTGGGCTGGTTCCATAATTTAGCTATTGTGAATTACGTTGCTATGAACATAGATTTTGCTGTGTCACTGTAATGTGCTGATTCTAACACCTCTGGAAAAAATACCCAGAAGAGGGATAGCTGGATTAAATGGTGAATCCATCCTTAACTTTTTGAGGAATCTGTATCCACACTGCTTTCCAGAGCAGCTGTACCAGTCTGCAGTTCCACCAACAGTGTGCTAGTGCTCCTATCTCCCCACAACCCCTTCTTCATCTTGGCCACTATGAGCCAGTCACATTTTAAGTATCATATTAAGCATTGACAGCTACTGTGATTGAGTTCTAAGTATCAATTGTGCCTCTGGATCATGGCCTTTTAGAACAGTAAACTGGCTTGAACATGATGGTGCACATTTTTTAGAGAAAAGAATCTTAGGCAAGATATGCAGAGGGAGGTTGCACTGAAAATTAGGATGCTTACAGCTATAATTGAATGAAAAGTGACTTCTCTGCAAACTCAATCATGTCAGGATCAGGTATTAACCTGGCTTGCCCCACTTGAGTTTTTAATCCCATTTGAAGTATTAGAAGTCTTGCCAAAGGTAAATAAACCTTAGAAGTTTCTTGAAAGGTGAAAGTTAATAATTCTGAACTTAATATAAAAATCCCATCATGTAGATTATGTATTATATAGTAGGATTATAGACTGGGAAGTCATCTCTACCTCTATATCTCCCTGTCATCCCTCAATTCTCTACTCAAAAGTGAATTCTCAGTCAGTTCTTCCTAGCAATCTCTTAAAACACACACAAGTACACACACACACACACACAGGTTTCAACCCTCCCTTCCACTTTACTTTTTATTTGTAAGACTCACCAACACCTCTACTAACTTAGTTGTCCACTAGTAACAGAAAACTCAGCCCAAACCCTGTGGAAGTAAGTTCACTGAGAGAGGAATTTCTTTTTCCATTTTACTCACTGTTGAGCCCCCAGCGACTGGCACCTAGTAGGTAATCAAGAACACAAGAAATTGATATTCAAATGAATGAATGTCGTTAGTACCTTGACTGCTTTGCTCTACCAGATAGAGCAGGACCTGGAGTCCTGAGGTTGTGACCTCACATGGAGGAAGGAGGGAGCAGAGGAGGGAGACTCAAGTCCTGTAAGAAGCCAGGGTCCATAGGCAGCAGAGAAGCTGCAATTGGCTTTGGGAAAGGAGTTGCTGAGTGGCAAGCACAGTGGTATAAATTTAATATTTAATCTTTTTTATTAAGAAGTTTAGTTGCTGTATAATCAAAAATGTATCCAAAGTAACAATATATGTATATATTTTTAAATCAGAATTACCCACTGGATCCCTCCCTATACTTCCTTCCCCTCCCCTCCATAATCAGCACCCTTCCCAATCTTTCTGATATACGTCTATGATTTCCCTAGATTATGTGTTGCTTCTCCTTGCTGAGTCTAATACATGAGACTGAATGCCTTTCACACAGGCCTGGGTTTAGCTCCAGGCTCCATAGATGAATGAAGACATTCGACCCTTGACTCTCTGGGTTAGGCTAACTTCACTCAACATGATTTCTTCTATCACCATCCATTTACTTTCAAAAGCTGCAATTTCATTGTTTCTAATTGCTGAGTAGAATCCATTGTGTCTATGTGTGTGTGTGTGTGTGTCTGTGTGTGTGTGTATGTTTTTGGATCCATTCATCCAGTGAGGGGCATCTGGGTTGGTCCCATAATTTAGTTATTGTAAACTGAGCTGCTATAAACATAGATTTTGCTGTGTTGCTATAATGTGCTGATTCTACATACCCTGGGGGGAAAAATACCCAGGAAAGAGTTAGCTGGATCATACTGTGGGTTCATCCTTAATTTTTTGAGGATTCTCCACACTGCTTTCCAGAGGGGCTGTACCAGTCTGCAGTTCCAACAATGTGCTAGTGTTTCTATCTCTCCACAACCCCTCCAGCATCTATTGTTGTTTATATTCATTATTTTTGCCAATCTGACTGGAGTGAGGTGAAATTTTAATGTAATTTTCATTTGCATTTCTCTGATTACTAGTGATTTAGAGCACTTTCTCATGTATTCATTGGCTTGCTCAATGTCCTCTGTTGAGAAGTTTCTATGTAGCTCTTTGGCCTATTTATTGATTGGGTTGTTCATGTTTTTGAAGTTGAGATTTTTGAGGACTTTGTAAATTCTAGATAGTAGTCCCTTTTCAGAAGAATCACAGGCCATGATTCTCTCCCATGCCATAGGTAGTCTCTTAACAATTTTGATCAATTCCTTAGTTGTGCAAAAGCTTTTTAGTTTTATTACATCTCACTCACTAATATTTAACTTTATTTCTTTCACTTTAGGAGACATGTTGAGAAAGTCTTTGCCTACTCCCAAACGCTGGAGTGTTGGTCCTAACTTTTCTTCCAGAAGCTGGTTTAATTACTAGTTCCTTGATCCATTTTGATTTGATTTTTGTGCAAGGTGAAAGATAAGGGTATAATTTCAACTTTCTGCAAGTAGCTATCCAGTTTGTCCATCACCTTTTGTTTTATAGGCTGTCTCTTTTCTATGTCATATTTTGTCCCCCTTTGTCAAAGATCAGATATTCAAAGATTTGTGAATTTGTTTCAGGGTCTTGTTTTCTATTTCATTGGTCTTCATTCTTATTTTGATACCAGTACCATGCTGTTTTTGTTACTACAGCTCTATAATATAGTTTGAGATCTAGTATTGTGAATCCACCTTACTTAGTAATGTTTTGGCTAATCTGGGTTTCTTATTGTTCCAAATGAATTTGAGAATTGCTTTTACTATATCTGTAAAGCATGACATTGGTGTCTTGATGAAGATTGCTTTGAATCTACAAAGAGCTTTTGGCAGAATGGCCATTTAAATTATATTAATATTAATTAATATTAATTCTGCATGAAATTTCTTTCAATCTTCACTACAAACCCACAGAGAAGTATTTATCATCTTTATAGATAAGGAAACTGAGGCTCAGAGACCTTTAAGTAACTTGTTTAAAGTTATAGAGTTGGGAAGTGGTAATGCAGAAACAATCTTAGCTCTTCGACTCCAAGTTCAGGTTTGTCTCTTGTTACCAATGGGAGAAATGAAAGTCCAGAAAGATGGATTTGAAAGTTTGAGAGAAAATGTAAAAGAGACTTTCAGTTTTGTCCAGATCTGCCCAAGTAATAACAATAATAATAATAAAGAACTTTATTGTCCTAGCTAACAGTTATTGTATTTACTATGCAAAGATACCTTATATGCATTATCTTATTTAATTCTCAAAATGACCCCTATATATGACATACTCTTTTATTATCTTATTTTAGAACAAAAGGAGTTGTTAGGACTTATATTTGTGTAGTCTAAAGTAACACAGCTCCTAAATGGTAGACTCAGGATACTTTATTAGGTGTTTGGAATAATATTAGAAAAAATAAGAACTGTAGAAATTCATACTAATCAGGCTCAAATGGGATCTTTATGTACCCAAGTCCTGAAAAATTTTTTCTGCATTCCATCATCAACACAAAACTCAAAATCAAGTCGATACTGAGTAATAAAGCAAATGCCAGAGAACATAAAAACATTCAGCATTCAGAGTTTTCCCATGTGTAAGATGTATGTCTTTTCTGTCAAACTTGAAAGATTGTGATGTATAATCTACTACCTCCATTTTAGATTCCCCCTCCCTCTTTGAAGATAGTAAATCCCTCACCTGTGTCCGCCCACCTCTTTCCAAGGACCCCTTCCGGTATGCAGCCATCTTCTTCCGGAGAACATGGAATCCCTACTACCCTCGCCTCGTGTGGGGGGACCCCCACCCCCATCCTCTCCCAGTCAACACCTACTTCCTCTTGCACCCGCCTCCACTTAATCACAGCCCATTTCGCAGACTGTGCACCTGAGCTCCTCCAATTAGGGCAAAGGGCAGGATTGCGTCAGGTAGGCTTTAAAAACCCCTCACTCCCTTCAAGGCGCGCATTTTACTTTCGCCCTTTGGCCGAAGTAAAATTTCTGCCTTGCTCACCCACACCCGACCACATGTTTGATTTCATTTATAACACATGAAACCTGTTTTAATATATTTCTAATTAATATTGAAATACTTCAAGAAAAACATCTTTTGTTTTGATGGTCCTCTTTTGCTAATGTTCAAATTATCAAGTTATATGCAACTGTCATTTTTGTAGGTCAAAATTGTGGAACATTAGTGACTTATTACCATTACATCTAACTCAATCTGCCTATTGGCAAATTCGGCCCTGATTACATTGACATTTGTGAATCTCTGTTTTTCTGATGTCCAATTCTTTTGATGTGCAGCTACTCTTTATGTAAAAATGAAGAAGCAAGTAATGAGGAAGAATATTCCCATGGATGTTTCTTTATGCATACTATTTATTCTTTGTTTCCCCAAAACCAGGAAGCAATTTCAAATCAGACCTGGTGCTGGATTTCCAATATTCTCTGCTTACCCTGCCATATCTTTAAGAATTCTGTGAGGGAGTCAAGAGACACTTCCCATAATCCCTTGCCCACCTGACTCCCTGCCCTCATCCCCCTTGCCAATTCCTTTACTGTGGTTTTCTGATGTGAGCTATTATCCATCAGCATCCCAGAGCCGAGATGTTAACTCTGGTTGTTGGAGACTCCACCAGAATTCCCTGAAGTAAAAGCTTAGTCTTTTACCCACCAAGCTCCCTCTTTTTGTAGCTAATCAACTGGCTAAATCCTCTGAAGTGAAAAAATGCACATTTTGTTGTCCATGGCTTACTGAGGCTGAATGCCTCCCGCAATGGCAAAGTCTATGAAAGGGCTGTGTATTAGGGATGAGTGATTTCTCACACTTAATCTGTTTCTTTCCAAGGCTGCCACGTTGGTCCGCAGGGCCTCGGAGCTGAGATATCACATTTCCCACATTTCTTGCCATTTCTTCTACTTGTGCTCCATTATTTATTAGGGCCCTGAGTGCACCTGGGGTTCCTCCCTAACTGGGGTCAGATTGTTCAGGCCCTCTCTCATTCTCAGGAGTTGGATTTCTATAAGAGTGTGAAAGACTTCCACCCCTGCAATCCTACAATTGGGCTATAGACTTATTAAGAACAGAAACAGAGACACAAAAGCTCAGTTGAGACTTGGGGTCCAAAGGCCAAGACACCACCTTCGAAGTTTTGTTTTGTTGCCATCCTATGTTATGTTAAAGGTCCATCAATTTGGAGTCTCTACAAATTAAGACACTTTTGCTTGCAAACAATAAAAATGTCAAAAGGATTTCTCCCCTGCACACGCCATATAACTACAAATTCCAAGGGTACCTTGGGATTTCAGGGATAGCTGGATGCATGGGTTCAAACGTTGTCTTAAGACCTCACGTTCTTCCTGTCTCTTGCCTTTGCTTCTTTCTTTACCCACTTCTCTAACAGTGGGGCAGAAACTGTCAGTTTTCTACCATGACACTGCAGACACTTTTTCCTGCTGTACTTTGGCTTCTAATACACAGCACCTGTGCTTCTTAATTTTCATTGCCTTCCTTGAGAGCTAGAAGTTCCTAGAAATTTAAGTTCTCCCAGAGATACACCTTAACAAATGACTGTGCAAAGGTATAAATACCCTAACTCCCTGGCCCTTGATGGGAACAACTTTGCAGTACTGGTTGTCCCTGGAGCTCCCCCTACTTCCTGAAGAACCCAACCCAAAACTTTCTTATCTGCGACTGCTTGATATTGCATCTTTGCTTGGTCTCCCCCTCCTCCCAGTCTCATTTCCATATCCCCTAAGGTTTTTCTGGAAACACAAATTATTTTATTAGGGAACTTCAGTGAATTCGGACAATGTTATGTGTTGCATTCTATATTCTTTTTTTTTTTTTTTTAGGAGAGAGGGACAGTGTGTGTGTGTGTGTGTGAGAGAGAGAGAGAGAGAGAGAAAAGAGAATCAATTTTATTTAGTTTTTTCATGTGACTTTCGTTGCTCTGACAGTTCCATGTATGTGATGTTGGGGTTTGAACCTGCAACCTCGCACATGCCAGGCAAGCGCCGTAACCGCTGAGCCACCACTCCAGTCCCCACATTCTGTATTCTTATCTGAATACAGATATGTATTGCACATACAGGTATGTATGTGCTGGTCTAAACATTCCAGCCTTGCATCATTCCAGACAGAACTCCAGAGCTGTTCAGACAAAAATCCACTAACTTAACTTAATTTGACTGTGACCACTTTGGCTCATGTAGCCACCCCTAGGCCAATCATAGTGGGCAGAGGGATGCACACATTCTTTGTCTACACCTGGACCACATGGTCTAGTGATAAAGCTGGTACTGAGGGTGATTCTGGGGAAAAAAAAAAAAAAAACAAGACCACTTATCAGGAGAGGGAACAGGGAACATATGCTTTGGCACAGTACAGCAAGGATTGGCAAACTATAGTCCATGGGAGTCCGCTTGTTTTTTTTTTAATAAACTTTTATTTTACCATTGCCACACCTATTTGCCTTATGCTTTGTCTATTGTTGCTTACAAGTTCAAATGAAGAGCTGAGTCTGGAATATTTACTGTCTGGTCTTTGAATGAAAAGGTTGCTGATCCCTGAAGTACAATATTATTTTGGAATATACTCTAATGTCAGTTTTGTGGCACATCCTGAGAAAAATGCCAAGAGGGCATTTATTGGTGTCATTGTCCTTTCAATCAGTGTTAAGCTGTTTTCTGCAAGTATTAAAATTGAGGGAGACTAGATATACTGCTGCAGTTGGCAAACTGCATCCTGTCACTCTGGATTTCCAAGATTGTGGAGTTAGGAGACTGTAAAGTCAGTGTACACAGGGCTCCCAGAATCCTACTCCTTTTACATTTATCTGTTTACATTATTTTTAATTTTATTGAGGAGTTGTACTATCGTACAATCACAAATGCAAATGTAGTAACAATATGATATGCCCCGATCTTAATCCAGAATCACCCCCCACATCACCTACACCTCACTCTCTTGACTTTTCTATATTTGCCCAGATAATAGTACTAAATGTGTGTGTATACATATATAGAGAGAGTTCATTTTCCAGAATTAAATGAGTGCATAAGTATTATTTCACTTCTCAGGGGAGTAAAGAGTAAGCTACGTTGTTGATTCCACTTAGATCCCACCCTCTTCTCCCACCTCCTCCCCTCTCTCCTGCCTCTTCCTTCCCACTCCTGTTCATATCTATGATTCCCCTAGATTTTGTGTTGCTTCGAGCTTGGTAAGTCTAGTACATGAGCTTGACCTTATACCCAAGCCTGCATTTTGCTCTAGACACCACAAATGAGGGAAAATATTTGAACCTTGAGTCTCTAGGTTTGGCTAATTTTGCTCAGCATAATTTCTGCCATTGCCATCCATTTATTTTCAAAGGCCATAATATCATTGTTTGTGATAGCTGAGTAGAACTCCATTGTATATATACACCAGAGATTTTAAATCCATTCATCCAGTGACAGGCATCTGGGTTGATTCCATAATTAAGCCATTGTAAATTGAACTGCTGCGAACATTGATTTTGCTGTGTTACTGTAATATGCTGATTCTAGCTCTTCTGGGAAAATACCCAGAAGAGGGATAGCTGGGTCATACCATGGATCCATCCCTAATCTTTGAGGAGTCTCCACATTGCTTTCCAGAGCTACTGTACCAGTTTGAAATTCCACCAACAGTTTGCTAGTGTTCCTATCTCCCCACAACCCCTCCAGCATCTGTTATTGTTTATATTCTTCATCTTTGCCAATCTGACTGGAGTAATGTGAAAACTGAATGTAGTTTTGATTTGTATTTCTGTGATTACTGGAGATTTAGAACACTTTCTCATGTATTAATTGGCTTGCATGATTTCCTCTATTGATAAGTTACTGTTTAGCTCTCAGGCCCATTTATTGATTAATTTATTGTATCTTGATATTGTTTTTTGTAAATTTTGGATATTAGTCCCCTATTGGAACAATCACAAGTCATGATTATCTCCCATTCTGTAGTTTCTCTCTTGAGAGTTTTGACCAGTTAATTGGCTAAGCAAAAACATTTTAGCTTAATGGTATCCCACTCATTTGAATTCTTTCACTTGGGGAGTCTTTTTTTTTTTTGAGAGAGAAACAGAGAGAATCAATTTTTATTGAGTTTTTCATATGGCTTTCACTGTTCTGATACTTAGTTGTGTATGTGGGTGCTGGGGTTTAAACCTGTGTACTTGTGCATGCCAGGCAAGCACCATAACCACCGAGCCACCACTCCAGCCTTTCACTTGGGGAGTCTTGTGGAAAGTCATTGTCAAATCCCATATGCTAGAGTGCTGCTCCTAATTTTTCTTCCAGCAGTTGTATAGTAGCTGGTTTAATTCCTAGTTCCTTGAACCACTTTGATTTGATTTTTTTGTGTGAGGTGAGAGATAAGGTTCTAATTTCAGTTTTCTGTGAGTGGCTGTACAGTTTGTCCAGCACCATTTGTTGAACTGGTGTCATTCTTCCATGTTATATTTTGACATCCTTTGTCAAAGATCAGATGTTTATAGATTTGTGGATTGTTTCAGAGTCTTCTATTCTATTCCATTAGTCATCATTCCTATTTTGATACCAATTCTATGCTGCTTTTGTTACTACAGCTCTAAAATACGGTTTTAGATCTAGTATTGCAAATGCATCTGTTTCGTCTTTCTTGCTTAGTAATGTTTTGACTATTCTGGGTTTCTTGTTGTTCCAAAATGAATTTGAGAATGACTTTTCTATGTCTGTAAAGAATGACATTAATATCTGGATGGGAATTGCATTGATTCTGTATAGCACTTTTGGCAGAATGACCACTTTAATTATATTAATTCTGCCTAACCAAGAGCACAGAATGTCTTTCCACCTTTTCAGGTCTTTCAATTTCTTTCTTCAACGTTTGATAATTTTCACTATAGAGGTCTTTCACTTTACTTGTTAGATTAATTCCCAAGTATTTTTTCTTTGAGAATATTTTGAATAGGGCTGATTTCCTGATTTATTTTTTCTGCCCTATTATTGTTAGCATATAGGAAAGCTATTGATTCATGGGTGTTGATCTTTTAGCCAGCCAGTTTGCTAAAACTGTTTATGAGCTCAAGCAGTTTTCTGGTGGAGTTTTTGGGTCTTTCAGATATAGGATCATGTCATCAAGAGAAAGAGTTTGGGGGCTGGAGCAGTGGCTCAGCAGTTATGGCACTTGCCCAGAATGTGTAAGTACACAGATTCAAACCCCAGCACCCATGTACAAAACTAAGTGTCAGAGCAACAAAAACCATGTTAAAAACTCAATAAAAATTTATTCTGTCTCCCCCTCTCTTTCTCTCTCTCTCTCTCTCACTCACTGTCCTTCTCTTTAAAAAGAGAGAGAGAGCGTTTGACTTCCTCTTTTCCTATTCTTATACCTTTGATTTCCTTCTCTTGCCTGATTGCTCCAGCTAGAGTCTCAAGAACAATACTGAATAAAAGTGGTAAGAGTGGGCAGCCTTGTTTTGTTCCTGTCTTTAGTAGAAATGCTTTCAGTGTTTCTCCACTTGGGAGTACACTAACTGAGGGTTTGTCATATATGGCCTTTACATAGTTAAGATGCATTCCTTTGGGGCTGGAGCAGTGGCTCAGCAGTTACTGTGCTTGCCTGGCATGTGAAATGATGTGGGTTTGGACCCCAGTGTCAGATCAATGAAGGCCCACATGAAAAACTGGGTAAGATTCTTTCTCTCTCTCTTACTGTCCCTCTTTCTTTTGAAAAAAAAAAAAAAGATACATTCTTATGATCCCTGTCTTTTCCAGTTTTGATCATAAATGGGTACTGGATTATATTGAAGGCCTTTTCCACATCAATTGAGATGATCATATAATTTTTGTCCTTAATTCTGTTTAAGTGATGAATCATATTTATTTATTGAGCCAGCCTCTCATATCTGGAATGAAGCCCACTTGATCATGATGAATTATCTTCTTAATGTGGTTTTGAATGCAATTTGCTAGAACCTTATTAATGAATTTTGCATCAATATTCATGAGGGATATTGGTCTGTAGTTTTCATTTTTGGATGTGTCTGTTGGGTTTTGGCATCAGGGTTATGGTTGCCTCATAAAAAGTGTTTGGGAGAATTCCCTCTTTTTTAATTTATTGGAATAGCTTAATAAGGAAAGGTGTTAGCTTCCTGTATAGGTGTAGTAAAATTCAGTGGGGAATCCATCAGGTCCTGGGCTTTTCTTTGAAAGGCTTTTAATTGCTATATTGATTTCAGTGCCTGTTATTGGGCTGTTTCGACTTTCAATATCATCCTGTGTCAATTTGGGAACATTGTATGTGTCTAGAAATTTGTCCATGTCTTCCAAATTATCTTATTTAGAGGAGTGTAGTTTTTCAAAATGGTTTTGATAGTCCATTGGATTTGCATGGTGTCAGTGGTGATCACTCAATTTTCATTGGTAATTTTGTGGATTTGCTTATTTTCCTCCTTCTTTTTGTGAGATTTGCTAGGGGTTAGTCAATTTGATTTAGTTTTTTGAAGAACCAGCTCTTTGTTTCATTGATTCTTTTTATTGTTGTTCTTAATTTCAGCTCTGATCTTGATTATTTCCTGCCTTCTGCTGGCTTTGGAATTAGCTTGTTCTTCTTTTTGTAGGGATTTGAGGTGAAGCATAAGCTTATGTATTCAGGATCTCTCCTGATTTTTAGTATGGGCACTAAGGGCTATAAATTTTCCACTGAAGAATGCTTTCATGCTGTCCCAGAGAATGTCCCAAGAATTTCTTCTTTTCTGTTCTCATGTCTTCTTGGTTCTGCTCTTCATTTAATTGGGTATTATTCAATCTCCATGTATATATGTATTTTCTCTTCTAATTTTTGCTGTTAATTTCTAGGATCATGACACCATGTCTGATAGGATAAATGGAATAATATCTACTTTTTTATATTTGCTGAGATTTCCTTTGTGAACGCAAGTGCAATCTATTTTGGAGAAGTTTCCATGAACTGCTGAGAAGGTAAACTCAGCCAATTTGTGGGGGAATAGTCTATAGATGTCTCTAAGTCCATTTAATTAATGGAGTTATTTTGGCTAGAAATATCTTTATTGTTCTTTTCTTCTTTGATGATCTGTCTATTGGTGATAGAGGAGTGTTAAGGTCTCCCAGTATTATCGTGTTGGAGTCCAAAAGTGGTTTTGTGTCCAGGAGTATTTTTTCCACATACTTGGGAGTATTGGTGTTTGGAGCACAGATATTTACTATGATTTTATCTTCCTGATGCATTTTTTCCTTTATTATGATGTTGTGGCCTTCTTTATCTCTTCTGATTACATTTTGGTTGAAATCTACTTTGCCATATAAGTTTTGCGACATCACCTTGATTTCTTAGGCCATAAGCCTAGTAGATTTTTTTCCCCATCCTTTCACCATCCATCTGTAGATGTCTTTGGCTGTAAGATGGGTCTCCTGTAAGCAGTATGTTGTTGGATTATGCTTTTTGATCAAATCTGCTAATCTGTACCTTTTATTTGGTTGTTAAGACCATTCACACTCAATGTTAAGATAGTTATGTGGTTGTGGTTCATGTTCATAGTGTTTTATTAGTGAGTTCTATGCTGTCTTGGTTGTCTTATCATGGTATTTGCTTGTATTGAATTTCCTCTGTTTGTGAGTTTTGAGGATTGTATGCTTGTTCTTCTATCTGGAGTTTAATCTTGAAGAATTCTTTATAATGCTGGCTTTCTGGTCATGAATACCTTAAGTCTGATTTTATTGTGAAATGTTTTTATTTCCCCTTCAAATTTGAAGTTGAGTTTTTCTGGGTTTAGTATTCTCAGCTGCAGGTTGTGGTCATTTGAAGATTGAGATATCTCCTTCCTGGATTTTCTTGCTTCTAGGATCTAAATTGAAAAGTCATGTGATCCTTATTGGTTTGCTTTTTAATGTGATTTGATGTTTCTCTCATGCAGCTTTTAACAATTTTTCATTGATTTCCCTGTTATAGATTTTGAATATGATGTGTCTCAGTGAGCTTCTCTTTTGATTAGGTCAATTGAGTGCCCTATAAGCTTCCTGGATGGGCATATCTGACTCTTTAAATATGAGAAATATTTTCTTTAACTATTTTGTTGAGACTGTTCTTTTGCATCCTTCATTGGCATTTCAATTTCTTCTTGTATGCCAATTACTCTTAAATTGTTTCTTCTGATTTTTGTTCCAGTCATTTTGAAAATTCTGGTAATGGTTTGTGAGTTTTTTTCTTTTTTGTCATCCGTGTGCACAAGCTTACTCAGCCTATTCTCACTGTTGGAAGTTCTTTCTTCAAGAGCTGAGGTTCTGTTTTCTAGAAGCAAGTCTATTATTAAATTCTTCCATCATGGGGTTGGGGACTTAGCTCAGTGGCAGAGCGCTTGCCTAGCATGCGCAAGGCCCTGAGTTCGGTCCTCAGACCTGAAGAAAACAAAATTCTTCCATCAGTTCTCTGATATGATTGACTGCAGATTTTAGCTCCATTACTTCCTTTTTCAGTGTCTATTACTTTGATAATAGAGTTTTTCATCTTTAGTCTTCTCACTTAATCCCCTCATTAGATCTTTTAGTTCATTGTTCCCTTCAGTAATAAGATCACTGATAATGTTTTCATCCCACTCCCTATCCATGGGCTCCTTGGTAGGGGAGTTGTTGGTTTGAGGTGAACATTTTCTAGTTTTATTTCTCATTTTTTAAGAGCTTCTTCTGGATCTTTGAATTGAGGTTCCCTGTGGTGAAGCAAGGCAGGTCTTCAGGTGTTTCTTCCTTGCAGATCATAGGGTGAGATCAGACACGACCTCTCTGATGACCATCTTCTTCCAGAAAGCTGCTTCTGCTTGGAGCCTCATTTTGCTTCACTTATTAGATTTAGGCTCCAGGGCATGGATCTGGAACCTGTTGGGGATGCAGGGCAGCCTAATAGATTGTTGAATTGCAATGATGGAGGTGCATCACTAGGTCCTGGGGTCTTGGAGGCATACAACAAAAGGACCTGAATCCTTGATGGCAGGGACAGCACAATATAACCTTGACCTGTCAGGTATGTGCTGCTGCTGAGTGGCTCCAGGTCCAAGTAGGGTCCTTAGAGTATCCTGGGTACCTGGGCAATTCTGGAACTTTTAAGACTCTTGGAAATAGAATAAATATATTTTGCACTGTGAGATGGGCATGAGCTTTGGGGGGCCAGGGGTAAAATGTTATGCTTCAGGTATGAAGTATCTCCCAAAAACTCATGTGTGAGACAATGCAAGAATGTTCAGAGGTTAAATCATTTGAGTATGAAAGCTATAACTTAATTAGTGGATTAATTTACTGATATGGATTAACTGGATGGTAACTGTAGGCAGATAAGGTGTGGTTTGAAGAAGTAGGTTACTGCGGGCATGACTTGGGGTTCATATTTTGTCTCTGGTGATCAGAACACTCTCTCTCCTCTCTCCCTCTCTCTCTCTCTCTCTCTCTCTCTCTCCTTTCTGGTTTCCATGTCCTAACCTGCTGTCATCTCTACCATTCCCTTCCATCATGATATTTTACCTCATCTCAGGCCCAGAGCTATGGAGTTGGCCATCTATGAACTGAGCCTCTGAAACCGTAAGCTAAATAAACTTTTCTCTGTTAAGTTCTTCTTGTCAGATATTTTGGTCATAGCAATGAAAGCTAACAAATACGTTTGATGTTGTTTTTTTAAAAATTGCAATTTCCTTTCAGTGAGTTGTGGAGAAGGTTGTAGTGTAGATTTTATCTATAGAACCAAAATTATGCCCACATCACATGTATTCCACATTCAACATCTCTGCAAAGGTAACTACCTTAATAGCACCGGAAGAGCTCCAACCCAAAATTCTGAACCTCTACTTCACCAACCAATGCTACTTACCACCCAAGACATGAATGAGTCATTTGACTTTGCTGGGCCTTGGTTTCTTCCTATAGTGAATTATGGTGTTTAGACTAGCTGATCCTTGCAATCCCCCAAACTCAAATTTATATAGTTGGGAATGGTGGTGCATGCCTGCAATCCCAGCTACTTTGGAGGCTAAGGCAAGAGGATTACAAGTTAGAGGTCTGTCTCAGCAACTTAGTGAGAGCCTGTCTCAAAAATTTTTTTAAAATATATATATATATATATATATATTTGGTTATGTATACAGCTCAGTGACAAAGTACTCCTGGATTCAATCCCTAGTACTGCGAATACTTACATATATATGTAAGTATATATCTTCTGTTGAAGATACCTCACTCCATGACTGGCAGCTTACATATATGTGTATATATATACACATACGTATGTATTCAATATGGAATTCTGCAGTTTCATTTATTGTAATTGTCAATAATACTTTTTAACATCTGGGATTACCAAATATGTCATGTTCATTGGAAGTAATTAGAATAGAAGTTTATAAAATGATGTTCTGTACCCACAATATGCAGTGAACAATAGCATCATATCAGTACTCTTTCCATCTTCAAAGTGGGCATGCATGTGTTTGCATGCTTGCATGTGTTTGTTCTCCCATAACTGAGGTTCGACACATTAGAACCTCCTCTTGTGTTAAACGGTATTTGAAAACACTACTAAATTATAGTTGTTTTACTATCCACTACTTTTTCTTGGCATATGAACTTTTGCAATGGAAGTGACTTCTTGATCAAATTTCTCTCAACCTGAAGGTAGTGTGAAAGTGTTTGGCAGCTTTTGTGTCAAAATATGAGCCCCGTAAAGTAAGTCCCTCAGCAATCTTGACATCCCAGGGGTAAGCAGTGCTTCCTGTTTCCTTTCGGGCATAACAATGGTGATTTCCTGTAAGCTGTCAGTGTGTGAAGGCTAGAATTTCTTTGATAGCTCATTGAGAAAGTATTTTAATTAGGTTAAAATTTCACACATTAGATACATAATGAGGCAAAGAAGTCCTACATAACTCTAGGATTTAGTTGGCACATACTGTACCTGAAACAGAGGGAAAGGGAGAAAAACAAGGGCATTTTCTTATGCATCAAATAAGTTTAGTAGAATTTGCATCTGTAGCCTCCTTTAAAGGATAAAATGGGAAATACTTGTAGTCAAACTTCCAAGCTCTCTAACAAAGCATCCAAGATTCATTAAGAACTGACTTATGAGCAAATCGGTATTCATCATGTGATTTGCATTTTCAAATACATGTATCATCTAACTGTATTTTTTATCCACCCTGGACACTATTTCTTCAAAAGGATGTTCCCTGTTATAGACAAGAATCCATTCTTCTTAACTCTTCACACTATATCCAGGGGTATTCATTCTTAGTACTATCAGATATTCTAATTTCTATAACATGGCTCCATAATATGGATTTCCCTATCCCACTTTATTCCTGCAACAGAAAGAGAATGGATTTGATCATTTACCATATTTAATAAGGACCATCTTTAATGAATTAAAAAAAAGAGTTATATGAGCTGAGGTAAGGAATTGGTCCCTTCAAAGAAAGCTAGGAAAAGTGGTGGCACCTACAAAGGGTAGACCATTCAGGAGGTAAGACTATCAATCAAAAAAAAAAAAACTATGAATCTGAAAACTGAAAACTATGAATCTAAAAAATCAGCTGATTTCTGAAAGTCAACCTAGTCATATGCGAAGTAAATACTAAATGTATTTCAAGGCCTAACTTGATATTTTAAACTCCAGGGAAACTTTCAAGTCTCTGTTATTTATTGAGCTTCTACTAATGCCAGAATCTATGCTATATTCTGGAGATCCTATGGAGAACAAGATTGACAGGTTCTTTCCCTGACTCATTTGCTTATCATTTATTTATTAATCAGATATCTATGTAGTCCTGGCTATGGCACTCTGCAAAAAAAGTGCATTCAATAGTGAACAAAAATGGATATGGTTTAGTAGGCGTGGTGGTGTATACCTGTAATCCCAGCAACTCGGAAGGCTGAGGCAGGAGGATTCAAGTTCAAAGTCAGTCTCAGCAACTTGATGAGACCCTGTCTCAAAGGACTGGGGATGTAGTTCACTGGTAAAGTACCCCTGGGTTCAATCCCCCATACCCTAAAAAAATCATGGTTCTCCTAATGCTTATCTTCCAATGGCAGGGGGATGAGGTATAAATGGTTAAGCTGAATGTGGAACATCTTTTTATTTCTCTTGTTCCTAGATGCCAAGATTCTGCCCGCCTTGAATATAAACACCCTCCTCCTGTCCTTCTTGAGCCTGGAGGCTCTTACCAAAGTGAGTGCTGGGCATCTGTATTACTAATACATAACCTTCGGTTATTGCATAACCTTCAGTTCTTACTGTAAACATCTCAAGATGTGGGGAAAGATTGAAAAACTGTAAGAGGTGGGAAATCCAAATATCTTTTTATAAAAGCTCTAAAGTGTAAAGTGATCAAAAGGACCAAAGAGCTGACTAAAGGGGCAGAGTCACTAGATGAACTGCAAATGTGCACGGACCACTGACACATTCTCCCGCAGGTTAATGACAAAATACCCCCATTTTCATGTCTTCATTCATGTCTGTAGACAGCAAGCACTGGCAGAACCAAACAGAGTATAATACAGGCTAAAAAAAAAAAAAACAAAATTCTGAGAAATCTCTGAATTCTCTCAGGTGCAGAAATAGTTGGATGAGCTTCACTGAAGTCCCTTTACCCTCTGGTCAGTGACAGAGCCATGGTGCACCTAACACCAACACACAATTTAGGACCTTTCCTCTTTCCCTCTACTTATCTCCCTGTAATTGCAATTTTTCCCAGAAAAAAAAAATCAAAGCAATTTTCAAAGTAAAGAAGTTTTAACTGTTAGATACGCTACGGTAGTCTCTTATCTCTGCAAGTGCCCAACGTTTGGACTTTCAAAGATTTACATTGCAGTTTTCCAGATTTCATAATTGGTCTGCTCCAAGCCTATGGAATAACGATGGCAATGAATCCACTTTTCAGGAAATGCTTCTGAAATCGAATCTGTCCAAATGGAGAACATAACCCCAGAACACGACCAACACTCAGCTGCCTAGAGAGATCACATTATGTTTCTCTAATATTAATCAGAGATAGGACAGAAGGTAATTCTGTCCTTGGTGCAATTAAGAGTCTAATACATGCTGTGCCTGGGGCCCTCGCAAAGCCTCAGCGCTTTCATCAGTGCTCATTTTTAAGTGGTTTAATTTTGCCTCTGATTGCCAGGTGCTAAAATATGAACCTTCACACTTGTGAGTCACCCAATTTAACCAAGCTGTGGCTTTACCCTCAGAGAGTTTCCTAGGTGTGAACCCAACTGTGCCCTGGACCCACAAAAACATTTTAGTCAAGATTTCCAGGGTAAATTCTAGCCCACCCTTGTCAAAACCACCCAGACTCCCACCATTACCTCTCTGAAGAGAATTACTCCTACTACCCTGGGCTCATCAGCAAGCGTCTGTTCTGCTACCAAGTTGAGTTTAGGCAAATTCAGTTAAGTTGAATTTAGGCAAATTCAGTTAAGTTGAATTTAGGGAAGCAACTTCACTTTTCTGGGCCTTGATTTCCTTATTTGTAGAATGTGTGTTTAAAATAATTAGAATAAAATGGTGTGTGTGAGGTGTCTGGCACCTACCAGGTTCTCTTTCTTCCTCAATTGTTTAGAATTTTAATTAGAAAAATAAAATATGGATATTCAAAGCAATCGAAAATATGATTGAAACACATATGATAAGGATAACTAGAAAATGGGGTGTGGATTTAGCTCTTGGATCCTGGATACCATATTTCATTTATCTAAGATTCTGTCTGTCTGTCTGTCTCTCTCTCTCTTTTTTTATTGTTACTGGGGATTGAACCCAGGGGCCCTTCACCACTCATCTACATCTCCAGTCCCTTTCAGTCCTTTTTATTTTTAACTTTAAGACAGAGTCTTGTTTAGTTGCAGAGACTGGCCTCAAACTTGCAATCTTCCTGCCTCAGCCTCCCAAATCACTGGGATTATAGGCATGCAACACTGCATCTAAGATGCCATCTTTTATGAAAGCTTTCTCAAGTGTATAAAATGTAGAGAAGATCTGACTATTAGAACACTGAAATTGGGCTGGAGCGGTGGCTCAGTGGTTATGGCGCTGCTTTGCAGGCAGGAGTACGTGAGTTCAAACCCCAGCACCACGTACACAACAAAGTGTCAGAGGAATGAAAGTCACATGAAAAACTAAATAAAAAATTGCTTCTCTCTCTCTCTCTCCCTCTCACTGTCCCCTCTTTCTTAAAAAAAAAACACTGAAATTGCCATGGCAAGTCAGGAGGAGCAGTGTTCTTGCATAGGCTCAAGGAAAGTTGGAAACTAGGCCCACAAAGACATCCTCTCACTATTCTTTCTCTTGCTTTTTAAACCTTTTCTTCTTTTTTAGTCTTAGTACAATCCATACAATTTTGTAAAAATCCTTAAGACCATCTTATCACTAGGTGTGAGGTAGATTTCTAGATGGAGAGATGGTCTAATGCAGCAAGTAAGCTTCAGTCTTGCTCATGATAGTAACGATGCATCAAACTAAGAAAGATAGTTTCCCAGGCCCCATTGTGCTGGGATTTGTAGATTTACAGACTCCAAAGCAAAAGAACACACATATGTGTTTATTGCCCAAATCAATTTGCTAATAGACTAGTCACTGAAAAGATGCATCAAGCTTACTAAATTTATTTAGGTCCGTCTTCTTTTCCTTTATTTGCCCGTATTATCCACAGTCACACTGAGAAATTTTCTCCTGAGGCAACGTACCATCGCATGGCACTGAGTACATATTTTCACACCTGCCGTGTGCTCTAGTCAACAATGTCCCATTGTCCCATGACCTAAGTCTTATTGGATGAATCAGAAACAATTCTATGTCAGCCCAAAGATGATAAACATCTTTGGAGTTTTGAAGATACTATTACTACGGCTACAGGTCCCGTTGTTGGATGCTCTACTAGGTAGCAAGACCCAGTGGAAGAGGCTGAGGGTCTTGTCCAGTGCCTGACACTTATCAGAGGTTGAGTATTCATTGAATAAATGAAAGAGACCTAAGACAGCTAGAGAGACAAGAAACAATATGATCAATGCTGTGAAGAGAGATTTGAATTTCAAGTAATTCTACCAAAGAATAGAGTCAAAATTTACTCCAACACTAAGAACAGAGTTGGACTAGTTAACTTCAGAGAAATTTGGAACATGTGTGCTATGGTTTGGATCTTAAATGTGTCCCCCATTCAAAGCTCATACATTAAAGGCTTGGGCCCCACCTGATGGCATTAGTGGAAAGCATTGGAAACTTAGAAGGTGGAGCCTACTTAGAAGAAGTGGGTCTTGGGTGGCATGGCCTTGAAGGTTATATCTTCTCCCTGGCCCCTTCCTCAGTGGCCTCTCTATACATATCTCTGTCTCTCTCTGCTTCCTGGCCACCATGAAGTGAGCCACTTTGCTCCACCACACTCTCCCTGCCATGATACTTGGCCTCACCACAAGCCACAGTAATGGTACCAAGTGACCATGGACTGTAACCATGAGCCAAAATAAACCTTTCCTTCTTTAAATTGATCTTCTCATGCATTGTGTCCCAGGGACAGAATGCTGACCAACACAGTGTGTTTTCATAAAATTTTGCCTCCAGTTGAAGGGTCTGCCATCTATGTTATCTGCTGTCTGGACCCCATCAAGATTTGCCTTCAGGGAAAGTCAGGTAGCCTACTCTTACCGAGGACTTGATGACTGAAGGTGCTTTCAAGTCCATCTCAGGGATTTGCACCTTCAGCTGCTCACACCTCTCTTTGGTCTTCTTAAGGGAGTGGAGTCCTGAACATGGATTCACCCAGGGTAAGTAATGATGATGAGATAATAAATGAATGGATAGATGCTTTACGTGGTAAGCACACCATAGAAGATAATTATGTAATCTTGTACCATTCAAGAGAACAGACAGAAGTCTAGCAATGGAGCTTGAGACCTAGCAAATTCTATTACATGGAATCTCAGGGAGAGAAAACCAACACACACCAAGAATAAAAGCATATTTAAAATTTAAAAGATGACAGATATCTCCAGGATAAATTAAGGGACCTGGGCCCCAAATTATTGAGAAAAGTGAATGGCAATTGAAGCACACACAAAATTCCCAACAAAGCTCTATCCCAGCCTTTAAAGTGCTTACAAATCAGATGAGGAGTGTGATTTTTAACTTTTTGTGTCAACTTATTTAGGCTGTAATATGCCAGTATTTAAACAAACCATAATTTAAGTGTTGAAGTGAAGGTTTTTGTAGGTTGGTTAGCATTTACAACTACTTGACTCTAAGAAAAAAGGATTATTTCTTAATCATGCAGGCAGATTTCATCCAATCAGGTGAGGGTCATAAGAGCAAAGAAAAAAAAATGATGTTTCTTGGAAAGAGGAAATTTCCCCCCAACACTGCAGGGTCAACTCTTGAGTTTTGATCCTACTGACATGCCCTACAGATTTCAACTTTGCCAGATACTTCATAATCACATGAACCAGGTCCCTGAAATAAAATCTCTAAAAATAAACACATATGAAATAAATCTCTAAATAAAATAAGTACATATTTTTATCTACATATGTGCTTATGCACACACGCATGCACATACATCATATTGGTTTTGTGTTCTTGGAGAAACTTGACTGATATGGAGAATTCAAGAAATTAAAAGGCAGCATTAAGGGGCAGGAGTGGTGGCTCAGCAGTTATGACACTTGTCTGGCATGTGCAAGGACGAGGGTTTGAACTCCAGGACCAAGTACACAACAAAGTATTGGAGCAGCAAAAGCTACATGAAAAACTAAATAAAATTGATTCTCTCTCTCTTTCTCTCTCTCTCTCTCTTTTAAGAACAAAGGCAGTATTAAGGGGCTGGAGTTGTGGCTCAGTGGTTAGAGTGTTTGCCTGGCATGCATGAAGACCTGGGTTTGAACCCCAGCACCACATCCACAACTAAGTGTTGAAGAAACAAAAATCAGATGAAAAAATAATAAATAGAACTGATTCTCTCCATCTCTCTTTTTAAAGAAATATTTTTTAAAAAGGTAGTATTAATAACCAACATTCAACCACCAACACATCCCTACTGAATGCCTTTTATGTGGCACTCATTGATTGTGCATGCCTGGAGAGGAGAAGAAAGTCAATGTGAGATAGCATTGCCCAAAGGGCTCTCTTGAAGGACTAGTAGGACTGAGACGGAGTAGAGAGAGGGATGTAAGAGCTGCCTTTGCTTCAGCCTCAGGGGCAGCCATGCCAACTTTTCAGAAATCTAAGTTGCAGGCGGAAAGACTCGACACTAAGGAATCTTTGCTGAATCATAATCAATCATAATGGTACCTCATGCAAACTCATTTCCTTTTCATCTCTTCACCCATCATGTTAAACATATGTGTGAAGAGCATAACTTCTTTCATGGTTGCTAAAATCTGGAGTCCGACTGGGTTTATTTCAGCAAGTTACTAACCACTTTCTTTTCTGATTTGAACTACTAAAGCAGCTGAGAGATTACTGGTTTCCTCTGATGCTTGTGAGGGAGAAATTATTGAACGATCTTATGGTGCCATAACAGTTGACCCACCGTACTGTTCTGCAGTCGAGAATCAAGAGCTCCAAGGGTCCTGTAAGACATTCTGAAGCCAATAGCAGTAGATGGCATATTTCTTTCTCTTTCCTCCTATTTACCTTCCAGGTATGGAGAAAATGCTAAAATGGCAATGGTCAGCTTTTATTCCCTGCAGAATCTTCTGTGATTTGAGCTCTCAGTCATTACCACCAATTCCAAGTATTTCCTGAAGTGAGCAACGCGGAGGACATGAGAAGTGTATGGATAGGAAAGGTTGCCAGGGACTTGATCATCTTGCCTTTGGATCCTAGAAGGCAATTTTGCTCTTGGTGTCATTTGGATCATTTGGGTTTCTAATGAAACACAGAGCTGGTTACCACAATTGGAAATAAAAGGAAGAAAGTGATCAACTTTTCAAAAAGATCGTACTTACTTTTCAGAGGGTATTGATACTCAGTGAATCTCCAGAGGAGCGAGTGTTTTCACAGTAGAGGACCTGCAGGCGTAAGAGGGGGTGCAGGCGTAAGAGGAGGTGCAGGGCGGGTGGGATTTCCAGACCACACTGTCAGTTGAAAGAGCGAAACCAGCACTAAGTGGTGTACTAAATGCTGGATCTCATGGGAAAAGAGAGAGCTAATCAAGCATATTTTTTCATTTGCTTGTATTTCATCAACATATCCTAAAAAAGTTGTCAGTAGATTCTTAATGTATTTAACTCTAATGGTCAGGGTGGGGTAGGGGATGAACTGAAGAGGACTAAAGAGTTTCTCCCAATGGACCTTTGTGCATTTTACTCTTTGTGGAAGCGAAATACATGTAATATGAAATTAGCCATTTTAAAGAGCACACTTCCGAGGCATTAGAGTGTTAACAATATTTTTTTTTTTAAAGAACGAGGGGACAGTGAGAGACAGACAGAATCAATTTTTATTTAGTTTTTCACATGGCTTTCGTTGCTCCGAGACTCCATTGTGTACATGGTGCTGGGATTTGAACTCGGGTACTTGAGCATGCCAGGCAAATGCTGTAACTGCTGAGCCACCGCCCCAGCCCCATGTTAACAATATTGTGCATTCGTCACAGCTATCTAGTTCCAGAACATTTTCATCACTCCAACAAGAGGTCCCATGCCCATTAGGCAATCATTGCTGATGCTGTCCATCCCCTCTGACCCTGTCAACCACAAATCTGCGCTCAGTCTCTATGAATCTACCTTTTCTGGGTGTTTCATATGAGTGAAATCATATGATATGCATCTGGCTTTTGTGTGGGCTTCCATCATGTCTTCAGTGTTCATCTACATCATATCATGAATGACTACTTCATTTCTTTTTATGGTTGAATAATATTCCATTGTATGGACTGCTCATTTTGTTTATGCAGTCCACTGATGGACATTGGCATTGTTCCCACCTTTTACATATGGTGAATAAGGCTACTATGAACATTCAGGTAGAAATGTCCACAGCCCATGTGTGGACAGTGGAATAAGTTGCCAAGAGACCAAAAAAAGTACCTGGCGATGAGGAGAGACCCAAAGTTTATTGAAAAAATGTTTAGAAGGAAGGTCTAGTGGCAGCAGGCTGCACAGAGAGCACCTCGCAGAGCTGGCAAACAGTGCCTGCCTTCGTCATGATGCCCCTCCAGAGAGTCCAGTGGCAGCAGGCTGGACAGAGAGCACCTCTGTTCTTCATGGCGCTTTGCTAGGAAGTGACACCTGCTTCCCTCAAGACACCTTGTCCAGTGGTGGCTGCTGGATGAATGGCACTTATCCTCTCCTCAGTGCCCTCAGTTCCATGACAGTGAACGCAGAGATGGGATTTTACAAGGCAGGCTACCGTAGTAGTGACATCACTCACTCGGCTTGTTTTGTCCTATTCCAGGAACAGCAACCCAAGGGACTTTGCATGCATGCGAAAATACTCGGCATGCATGCATACAGATAACACTAACCTGCTCACGTTCCCAGAATACATGGGACAAAGCCAATGTCCCTTGATATTTATGTGGATATTGTAGTCCAGACTCGCTCTCACAACTTGGCTAGGTTCTTGGGAATGGAAAGGTGCACATCAGGGTCTTGGTGTTTTACTGTCCTCCTTTCTTCTAAGGATGACACACGAGTACAATGTTTTATTTGGACATCTATTTTCAGTTCTATTATTTTTCTTTTTTTAAATATTTTTTTAAAGAGAGAGGGACAGTGAGACAGACAGAGAAAGAGAGAAACAACTTTATTTAGTTTTTCACATGGCACTAGTTGCTCCAACACTAAGTGGTGTACGTGGTGCTGGGGTTTGAACCCAGGTCCTTGTGCTTGCCAGGCAAGCACTGAAACCGCTGAGCCACTGCTCCAGCCCCAGTTCTATTTTTTTTTTCTGAGAGAGTGAAAGAGAGAATCAATTTTATTTAGCTTTTCATGTGGCTTTTGTTGCTCCAACACTTAGTTGTGTATGCAGTACGGGGGTTTGAACCCGCGTCCTCACGCATGCCAGGCAAGCACGTAACTGCTGAGCCATCACTCCAGCCCCTATTTTCAGTTCTGTAGGGTATATACCAAGGAGTAGAATTTCTGGGTCATATGGTAATTCAACCTTGTGGAAGAATCACCAAACTTTTCCACAGAAGTTGAGCCATTTTCCATCCCGACAATGTATGAGAATTCCAAATACTCCACATTCTTTTTAGTGCTAGTTAAGTCACATTTTTAAAATTATAATCATACTGTTGAGTGTGAAGTGGTATCTTACTGTGACTTTTATTTTCATTTTCTTAATAACTAATGATTTTTATATCCTTTTCATATGCTATTTGGTCATTTGTATATCTTTTTTGGAGAAATGTGTATTCAAGTCTTTTGCCTGTTTTTAACTTGGTCATCCTTTTATTATTGAATCATAAGAGTTACATATATTCTGGATACTAGCTCCTTATCAGATACATGATTTCCAAAAATATTTTCTCCTATTTTGGTGGGTTGCCTTTTCATTCTCTAACTGTATCCTTTAATACAACAACTTTTTAATCGTGATGAAGTGCAATGTATTTATTCTTTCTTTTTTTACTTGCGCTTTGGAAGTCATAACTAAATATATTTTCAACCACCAGATAATGAAGATTTATTCCTTGTTTTCTTCTGACAGTTTTATAATTTTGGTTCTTATATTTAGTTCTTTGATGGATTTCAAGTTAATACGCCTATCTGCTGTGATGTGAGGTCCAAATTCTTTCATTTGCATATAATATCTGGTTCTCAACATCCTTTGTTGAAGAGACGGCTCTTCCTCTTTTGAATGACCCCATTTCTTGTAAGATAGCAATCGATCATAGATGTATGGGTTTATTTGTGGACTCTCAATTATATTCCTTTGATGAGTAGATCAATCTTCATGCCAGTACCACACAGATTACTATAGCTTTGTAGTAGCATTTGAGATCAGAAAATGTTAGTTCTCCAACTTTTTTTTCAAGATTGTCTTGGCAATTTGGGAACACTTACAGTTCCATATATTTTATAATCAGTTTTTCTATTGCTGAAAGAAGAAGAAGAAGAAGAAGAAGAAGAAGAAGAAGAAGAAGAAGAAGAAGAAGAAGAAGAAGAAGAAGAAGAAGAAGAAGAAAAAATTCTAATAGGAATTGCACTGAATCTGAACATCACTTTGAAAAGTATTGCTATGTTCGTGTTGTCTTCCAATCCATAAACACAGAATGTATTTCCATTTAATTAGGTCCTCTTTAATTTCTTCCAGCAATATTTTTTAGTCTTCAAGTATACAATTATTTCACCTCCTGGGTCAAATTTAATCCCAGATAGCTTGGAAAAGTGTCCCCCAAATGTCCATGTGTTGAAGGCTTGGTCCCAGAGTGGTGCTGTTGGAAGATGGTAGAAACTTTTGGAAGTGGGATCTTAAGCAACTGGGAACATGTCCCTGGAGGGAATTGTTGACCTTTGGTCAGTCATTTTTCTCTTTGTTTCCTGGATCATTAGGTGAGCAACACGCTCCACCATGTGCCCCCTGATCTTGCCATTTGCCATGCCCAGCCAAGATCCAAAGCAATGGATCCAATTTATGTTGCATAGGAACCTCCAAAAATTTAGATATTTACTTGTTGGGGATGACCTCAACATGAGGCCCAGCTGGCTTGTAAAAGATTTGGTGGTAAACAACTCTGTCCCAGCCGGCTTGTATCTTCCCTAGTAACAGATTGCCTGACCGCATGACTAAGCTATTTGGCCACTCATTTGTTACAACTGGATAAATGTGTTTGCACTGTACCCCTATTGGTTGTTGTAATAGATAAAGAGAGTAGCGACTAGTCAGGTTAGAAGTGTAGAAGCAGCAGCAGCAGCAGCGACGGTGGAGAGATCAGTGGCGGTAGAAGATGAAGGTAGTAGCCCCGGCCCCAGAAATAGGGATTCTAGTACAGCAATAGAAACAGGGACTCTAAATGTGAATAGCCTTGACTCTAAAAAGGATGTTTTAAAGGCCTTGCCTCTAAAAGAGGGAAGGTGGGAAGCGCTTGGAGGCCTTTAGCCGCAGTAAAGGGAGAAATAAAGTGCTTGGAGAACTCGGGGCCAGTGGGTCTACTTCATTCCCAGTCAGCCGCCGAATGAGAGCCGTCCGGTTCCTGCCGGCTGGGACCGGACATTTACTAAGTATTTTTCTCATTTTCATGCTTTTTAAAAATGGAATTGATTTCTTAATTTGCTTTTCAATTTATTCATGGCTAGTGTATAAAAAAGCATCTGATTTTTATGTTTTCATTATGTATTCTGCAATTTTGGAATTCGTTTATTAGCTCCAGTGCTCTTGTGAATGAATTCTTTAGGATTTCCTGTGTGTGTAAGACTATGCCATTTGCGAATAGAGAGAATTTTGCTTGCTTGCTTTCTCATTTAATTGCCTTTCATCTCTTTTTCTTGCCAAGTTGCTCTGGCTGGAACTTCCAGGACGGTGTTGACTAGAAGTGGTGAATGAGCAGCTTTGCCTTGTTCCTAATCTAAGGGGAGACTCTTCCAGTCATTTAACAGTGAGTCCGATCTTAGCTATGAGGTTTTCATATAGCATTCTGAGGAAATTCCCTTAAATTTTAAGGTTATTTAGTGTTTCTATCAAGAAGACGTTTTGGATTTTCTCAAAGGCCTTTTTCTATATTAGTTGAGTTGACCATGTGCTTATTGATTTACTTTTGGTTACCTTTATTAATGTAGTGTATTACATTGATTGATTTTCATATGTTTAACCACCCTTACTTTCCTGGGAGAATTTCCATTTGGTTATGGTGTATAATCCTTTCAGCATGCTACTTAATTCATTTTGCTGGTATTTGAGGTTTTCTGTGCATCTATATTCATAGGAACTATTGGTCTGTTGATTTCTTATAATGTCTTTGACTTTTCTATCAGGGTAGTGCTAACTTCACAGAATGTGTTTGCTAGTGTTCACTCCTCTTTTATTCTATAAAAGAATTTGAAGATTGTAGTTTTAATTCTTTTGTTTACTATTTGCACAAAATATCTTTCTATCGTGTGTGTGTGTGTGTGTGTGTGTGTGTGTGTGTGTGTGTATAATCCAGGGGTGCTCTGCTACTGGGATACATCCACAATCCCCAGTTCTTTTCATTTTTTTACTTTGAGGCAGGGTTCACTTAGTCATTGAGGCTACCTGTGAGCTTATGATTCTCTTTCCTCAACCTGCTAAGTAGCTGGAATTATAGACAAGCAGCACCACTCAGCTTTTTCTGTCCTTTTACTTTCAGCATCTTTATGTTGGGGCTGGAATGGTGGCTCAGCATTTGGGACACTTCCCTGACGTGCACAAGGACCTGGGTTCAAAACCCAGTACCACATACACAACTAAATGTTGGAGAAACAAAGGTCAAAAAATAAAATAAAATTGACTCTCTCTCACTCTCTCTTAAAAAGAAAAGAAAAACTTCTTTGTATCTTCAGATCTAAAGTGAACCTCTTCTAGACAGCCCAGTAAATGCATCATGGGTTTTTGGTTTTTTGTTTTGTTTTGTTTTGTTTTAAGAGAGAAAGAGAGAGTCAATTTTATTTCGTTTTTTCATGTGGCTTTGGTTGCTTCAACACTTAGTTGTGTACGTGGTGTTGGGGTTTGAACCCATGACCTCACACATTCGGGCAAGCACCGTAACTGCTGAGCCACCACTCCAGCCCTGTAACATGGTTTTTAAATCCATCCTGCCAATTCCTACTGTTTAATTGGAGATTTTTTATTTACATCTTAAATAATTACTGATAAGAAAGGGTTTATTTCTCTTTTATAGGTAGTGTCTTGAACCCAGGAGTACTTAACCACTGAGTCACATGCCCAGCCCCTTTTATTTTTAATTTTGAGTCAGGATCTCACTAAGTTGCTTAGGACCTCACTAAGTTGCTAAGGCTGGCTTTGAAGCTGGTATCCTCCTGCCTCAGCCTCCCGAGCCACTGGGATTATATGTGTGCACCACTGCACCCAGAACTTTTGACATTTTGACCAATGTTCTTTTATTTCTTTACATGGCTTCAAAGTACTATCTCATGCTCTTCCATTTTATCTTGAAGAACTCTCGTTTACATTTCTTGTATAGGGTGGATCTATTCCTTTATCTTTTGTTTATCTGGAAATGCCTTAATTTTTCCTTCATTCTTCAGCAATAGTTTTGACAGATATAAAGTTCTTGGTTGACAATTTTTTCATTTCACAACTTTAAATATGTTGTCACCGCTTGCTTACCTTTATGGCTTTTGAAGAGAAATCACCAGTTCATTTTACTGAGAATCCCTTGTAGGTGATACACTGTATTTCAAGATTTGCTCTTTTTTGCTTTGCAATGGTGTCTCAGTGTGGGTGGCTTTGTATTTATCCAACTTGGAATTCATTGAGCTTCTTGAATGGGTAGATTAATGTGTTTTATCAAATTTGGGAAGTTTTGAGCGTAATTTCTTCAGATATTCTATCAGCCCTTGCTTACCTCCTCTGCCTTTGGGATTCCCACTGTGCACATGTTGATGAGTTTGATGGGGTCCTGTAGGTCTCTTAGGCTCTGCTTAGTTTTTTGTCACTATTTTTTTCTTTGTGCACACCAGATAATTTAATTTTATCAGTCTTCAAATTCACAGATTTTTTTCTTTCTGCTAAAAAAGGAAATTTGTTGCTGTTTCCCTCCAACACAGCTATCATTTCCACTGTTTTACTTTTCAGGTTTAAGATTTCTGTTTACACTCTCTATAATTTCCTTCTCTTTATTGATATTCTCTATTTGATGGAATTCATTATCTTGATTTCCTTTAGTTATTCTCTTCTGGTTTCATGTAGTTCTTTGATCATTTTTTTAAAGTTGATTTAAAATCCTCGACTATTGACTGCAATGACTGTGCTTCCTCATGAATAGTTTCTATTAATTTATAATTTTTTTCCTTTGAGTGGGTCATACTCTTTTATTTCTTAGCATGTCTTTTTTTTTTAACTTTCAATTCTGAAAAACATGATTCTGAGCATTATGACTGAAAATTTCCCAGATCTTTGCACATTTGCTCTGTACGAGTCACTCCTTCTACACTTAGCCAGGGCATGCTTCTGTGGCTTCCCATGTCTTTTCTGAGCATATATCCTGCTCTGAATATACACATGGCTTTCTGGATTCTCTAGGATAAATGAGAAACTTTCAAAGCCCTTAAACCTCACCCCCAACAATAAATTCACTTCCAGCCTTTTTTCCTGGATTTTCAATGTACCGATTATTTGCCCCAGCTATTAGCTTTTGCTCCAGTCTGTAGCAGCTTTTCCTTCATCTCTCTGTGTTTGGAGGGACTAATCTTCAAGTAGTCATAGAGTTCCAAGTGAGGTGAAAGAAGAGGAAGCCTTTGCATCTGTCCATTAAGGAATTCCCTGGTTAGGTTAAAGCAGACAAATGCAATTCCTTAGAATAAGACCTACTCGGATCCCCCTGACAGCAGATGCCCACACTAGCATGGCTGCCATCTTTAAAACCACCAACACACCAGGAAAAATCAGGGACCAGGGCAAGTTAAAATGCCATAATTTTTTCTACCGTATTTTGGTGGCTTTTAGCTTTGTTAAGTATTCATTTGTTGAGCATTATCTTTCAAAGTTCCAGTAAGATTAATTCTGATAGTTTTTATCATTTTTTTTATATTTCTGATAAGGGCTAGACCCAAGAATTCCCTACTTTACCATTTTCAATGATTTCCCATATTTGCCTTTTGAATCATGTGCCCGTGTCATCTATCCAAAAAAACTAACTTTCTTTTTTTTTTTAATCTAAAGAGTGAGTGTAGTAGTTAGGATCTTGTCATCTAATATCCTGGCATGATAAAACTTGGGCCCCACCAAATTTTGCAACCAAACCATTTCATTACTTTCATTTTAGACAAATATAAGAAGAGTATAGATGTGAGATCCAGCATTAGTACATCATTCCAGTGTTGACACTAGTCAAAACTTTGAAGCATAACTTCTACTTCCCTTTAGACACCCTATCCCAACCTATCCCTCTTGATCTTTGTTCTTTATTCATTCTCAAACTTCAACCCAATATGTTACCTTCCTCCAACCAGCCGTCATGATGATATTTTTCTTACTGGTTAAAACCTATTACTTCTTTGAAAGGATGAGAAAGTTTCTATTCTATCATTTCCTTTAAAATTTTGATATCCCCCTGCGTACGGTAGCACGCACCTGTAATCCCAGCAACTTGGGAGGCTGAGGCAAGAGGGTTGCAAGTTCAAAGCCAGACTCAGCAACTTAGTGAGACCTAAGCAAATTGGTGAGACCCTGTCTCAAAATAAAAAATAAGAAAGGAGGGACGTAGCTCAGTGGTAAAGTGCCCCTAGGTTCAATTCCCAATACAAAAAAAATTTTAATATTCCAAGGTGAAGTAGCATAAAGGTGTCAATTCATTCACAAAGATAAATGAATGATATTTGGTTTGTCCTATGCTTTGCTTTGATTTGCTCTGCTTTGCCTTCCTAGAAAGCAGTCTCTGAGGGAAGGAGAAGTAAGGAGTATTAGAGTTGAGATGCCTTGGGGTAAAGAAAATGATAACAAAATATATTGCTGTTCACAATTCACAATAATTAAATTACGAAATCAGCCTAGATGCCCATCACCAGATAAGTGGATTAAGAAACTGTGGTATACACATGCAATGGAGTTCTGCTCAGCTATTAGAAATGATGAAACCATGGCCATTGCTGGCAAATGGGTGGACATGGAGGATCTCACGCTAAGTGAAATTAGCCAAACCCAGAAACTCAAAAGTTGTAAGTTTTCTCTCATTTGTGGAAGCTAGAATAAAATAAAGGAAGCGGGAGGCAGGGATAAGATTTCATAAAGAACCATCAAAATACAAATTAATAGTAGAACTAACGGAAGTCTAGTAGAGTGGAGAAAACAGAAGAGGAGAGGGGAGCAAGGACGGTAGGGGGAAAAAGGGAGAGTTAAAGAGGAAGGGGGAAATACATTTTGCACCTTTAGGAAACTAAATATTTCCCACACAATCAATATAAACTGGAACAGTAAAGTTAATAAATAATTGAAAGTTGATCTGCAATAGCAAGGGACCAGGGAATAGGAGGAGGGAGGGAGGTGGGGAATGTTGAGGTGGGATATTGGGGAAATTATATTGTTATATTGTGTGCATGTATGAATATGTAACAACAAATCCCATCATTATGTACAACTTTAATGCACCAATTTTAATAAAAGTTCTATTACACCTTATACATAAATGTGTGTATACACACACATTTGTTAAGAGAGAATACAATCCTGGATCCTTTATGATAACAGATAAAATTTTTTTTAAAAAAGACTTTACAAATAGTCAAGTGCTCTTGAAATGTAAGGAATTGTTATTTTTATTATATAAGCAAGGAAAACCCAGTAACTTTTGGAAGGTGGTCCTCAAATTTAGCATGTACCACATGCCTCTGGAGAGTTAGTAAAAGTGAGGATTTCTAGCCCTCTCTCCACCCTGGCCCATGGAATGCAGCTGCTCAGCTTTTTCATTCTTTTGACCCTTCATTTATTTATCCATCATTCAATTACTTACATATTCAGCAAATATGCTATGCCATGTTGTGTGTACATACACAGCAAATATAGTTAATAGTTATCTAAATAATTCTCAAGGATGATAGCAGCTTCTATTTTCTATTTATTGGTTTTGGTTTGGTTTGGCTAGAGGGTTTTTTGTTTTGTTTTGTTGTTTTTTGGGTTTTTGTTTTGTTTTACTTTATTTTTTGGTACTAGGGAGTGAACCCAGGGGTGCTTAACCACGGAGCCACATCGTCAGCCCATTTTTATTTTTTATTTTTATTTTTTTAAAGAGAGAAGAACAGTGAGAGAGAGAGAGAGAGAGACCGATGGACAGAATCAATCTTTATTGACTTTTTCACATGGCTTTCATTGCTCTGACACTCAGGTGTGTACGTGGGTGCTGGGGTTTGAACCCATGTACTTGCGCATACCGGGCAAGTGCCGTAACTGCTGAGCCAGTGCTCCAGCCCTGATTTTTTTATTTTGAAATAGGGTCTCGCTAAGTTGCTTATAGATTCACCAAGTAGCTAGGTTGGTTTTGAACTTGTGATCCTCCTGCCTCAGCCTCCCTAGCCACTGGAACTACAAAAAAAACACACCCAGCAAATGATACATTTTTAATTATATATGATTCTACTCTATATATGCTACATAGATTTTCTTTAGTAAGTTAGTCACCAAGCTTCAGACTCCTTATGGTTAGTTAGCCTGGTGGTTCTCCAGCACTGTAGCCTATTAGAATCATCAGGACAGGACCTTCCCCAAATTCCCAAATCAGGCCTGTCTACAAACCAATTATATGAGAATCTGTGAGGAAAGAACCAGGCAGCAGTATTTTTTAAACCAGTCCAGATAATTCTAACATGTAGCCAAGATGGAAAACCGATAAACTTGAAAATATAAGTCTATTTCTAGTGCCTCCTAAGAAAGTTGTCCTATCCAATAAAACCTCATTTTGAAATGAGGCAGAGTGAGTGGGAGGGAACGCGTGTGAGATGGGAAGAGGGGCCACAGTGGGATGTGGGAGAGCAGGAGCACAGCCTCTCTTCCAAAGGTCTTCTTTTTGTCAACATTCACCACCCACGCTCAACTTAAGCCTATCCTCAGTGTGTTTCCGAAGTGTGTGTCTACACAGTTAATTAGAGTTTGCAAATCCAATGTCATTGGAAAGACTTGGTGATATCTAATACTTTCTTCAAACTAGTGTAAATCAGTAGAGCCAGTCAGAGGGGGCTGCCACTCCGATTTGGAATGTATCTACAAAATAAGCCGCATGCTCACTGGAGCATTAAGTTACTTCAATTTACAGCCCAATTTTCTTCCCTTTCTATAATTCTAAGGCCCTTCATCCATTCCTATCCTATAACATTAAACTTTCTAAATTCTACAGTATTTTATATATGTCTCTTAATGTCCATTTAGGGATATAACCTCAGTGTTGTGAACAATTTAGTTTTGAAAACTGGCTTTCCCAAGTACTGGCAGGATGACCTTGAACTTGTTTTTTCATCTCTCTGAGCCTCAGTCTCCCATTTATTTAAAACAAACAAACAAGCAATCATAATACTTATCAAGGTTGCCATGAGCTTCAGATGCAAAATATTTCACCTATCCAATGCCTGGCACATTGGTCCTCAACAAATGGGGTTGTTCAGGATGCTCCTTCTGTCCCCCTGGTGGTAATCTCCCTTATCCTCTTCAAGCGGCTTCTTCATTATCTCATGCAATCTCCTTCACAAGGGAGATAGATTAGAAGTTATCTCTGGGTCACAGAAGAGCGAGCTGAAGTGCCAGACAGTTAGTGGGATGGATTCAATTATTCATTCTCTTCATAAAACGCTAAGCAACAGTCTAATTGGGGAAAACAAAACAAACCAAAAAAAGAAAAAGAAAAAAACCACACAGGGTTATATGCTGTTACCCACTTTGATTGATCTGAAATTGAATACCAACATGAGCAAAGTCAATGCCTTGAAAATATACGTTTAATATTTAAAATTTGTGTCACTATTGAAGAGTGCTATTTTGGGGGACAAGATGGTAAATAATAGATCTTTTTATTTTCACAAATTGGAAGTTTAACCCTCTTGTTTGATCCTTTTCCTTATTAAATAAGACTTTTAAAGAGACAGAGAGTGTGTGTGAGAGAGAGAGAGAAAGAAAGAGAGAAACAATTTTATTTAGTTTTTCGTGTGGCTTTTGTTGCTCTGAGACTTCGCTGTGTACGTGGTCCTGGGGTTTGAACTCGTGTATTCGCGCGTGGTAGGCAAGCGCCACAAGCGCTGAGCCACCGCTCCAGCCCCTAAAGACATTTAATACTGGAGATGAAATAACATATGCATGTATTCATGCTTATGTATTAAAATTTACCCCTTTCTATAAATATAAATGGTAGTTTTTTAAAATGATAATTACAAACCATCCCTGATTTGGATGTTACCTATCAACAAAAGACAAGAGTGTAAATCCAAAGCGAGCTTGCTGGCTCAGTTGTCTCCAATTCAGAGTGCCTGGAGCACAATATGTATCTACAGTGATTGAAGTAGGGTTATCATACTTGCTGCATGTTAAAATCACCTAGGGAACAGGCATATTGATGCACACCTATAATCCCATCTACTTGAGAGGCTAAGATGGGAGGATTGAAAGTTCAAGGACAGCCTAGGCAACTAGGCTGTGAAGACACAGAGATGTTATGCAGGAGAACTAGGAAGCAAATTCAGACTGCCAGTCTCCAAGTTCCAATGGTACAAGTTTGTACATCAGAATCACTTGGGGTGGAGGACTGGAGCAGTGGCTCAGCGGTTTCGGAGCTTGCCTGGCATGCGCAAGAACACAGGCTCAAAAATCAGTATCATGTACAGTGGCATGTTTGAGGACCTGGATTCAATCTCCAGCACCACATACACAACTAAGTGGAGGAAAAACAAAAACTGGAAGAAACAATAAATTCAACTCTCTCTTTAAAAAAAAAAAAAAAAAAAGAAAGAAAGAAAAGAAAAGAAAGGAAGAAAATATTAATTGTATCTTTTTTTAAAATTGGCAAATGGTCTAGTGGACTAGTATTAAGAACAGGAAGCAATGACCTTGAGTCTTGGACCCAACTCTGGGAAAGGGTTTTGAGTGCCTTTGTGGGTTAGGATGGTAGGACTGTTTGTTGGGATTAGCCTCCAGCCAGGGGCATCCAGCAATCTCTGGAGACACTTTCTATTGTGATAAACAGAGGATGGGGAGGGGTGTGCTCTGCCATCTGTGGGCAGAGGCCGAGGATGCTTCAGACTGTCTTATAAGAAATGGAATGGTCCCACCTTCTCACTCCCCTGTCCCCATTGAAGCATTGTCTAGTCCAAAATGTCAGTAGTGCATGAGGTTGAGAAACTGTGAGATGTAGAAAAAATAGGTAAAGCTACCATCCAAAACCATAACCCTGTGATCATGAACAAAACTGGAGGTTTGAGAGGAAAGTTGTCCACACTCTAATGAACGTCATGGACTTGAAGGACATAATCATGTCATTTATAAAGCAGGCGCTCAGAAAAACAGATGTGCAGTCTCAACTTCTCCCTCCTGGGAGGCAACTTGCCCTTCTTCCTGCTGTCTTCACCAATGGGTGAGGAAGTGCCTTTTCTTTTTGCTTAAAAGTACCCTTTGCCTGGACTGTAATGTGGGGCATTCCAGGAGCAGGGAAAGTCTGTTTGAAGGTGTTTTATTCTGGGAAAATTAATGGGCAGACAACGCAAAAGAAGCAAGACAAATTGTTCTTTTGGTTCCAAATAAATGCTTGTTTTCTGACACTGCCTGAATTTCAATGGTCCTCAGTTTGCCTGTGAAATTAACACTTCTTTGAGGCTAATTGTGGGGGTGGGGTGTAATTCTCACCACTTCCAGAGATACTGTCTGTCTGGAAGGCAGTGGGAGCAGCAGCATACAAAGTATACCCCTGTACCAACAATCCCTGTTTTCTTGACCAACAACCAGCGTCTGGTCCCTAGTCTTTTCTAAGGGGCCACCTCATCAGTAAGAGCATGGATTTTGCCTGAAAAGATACATTAACTCAAAATCACAGTGCTACCAACTGCAAGCCTGACATCTTTACTATTTAGCCCAGGAGACCTGAAGAAAAGCTTTTAAATTCTTTACAACCATTCACTTGCTCTAAGCTTCCTTCCTTGTCTAAAATTCTGATTTTGTGGATCCTACCTAGAGTCAGTGGCTCAGAGTTGGGACAAATCTTAAAACTCTATTTTGGGGTGCAATTTCTCTGAAGTTAAATCACAGAAGGATAGTAAATTAATGGTCTTATGAAAAAGATATTTGTACAAAATAACATTTGTTTTCTTTTTCTTTTTTCTAAGGGAGAGAGCGAGACAGAATCAATTTTCTTTAGTTTTTCAGGTGGCTTTCTTTGCTTGGACACTTCCTTCTGTGCGTGGTGCTGATCCCACATCCTCACACATGCTAGGCAAGCACTAAAACTGCTGAGTCACCACTCCAGCCCCACAAATAACATTTTCATTTGAGTTTGCAAAAAGAAAATTATTCTTCATAATTCTTCCATATTATTAGGATTCTTTTCATAAATGTTCAATCTGTTTTAATATTATCATTAATGCATAAATATGCTAGTTTTTCTATATTTTATATATAGGAAAACTTTAGATTCAATCATTTTTAATGGTTTTGGTTAGTCTATTACAATAATAATCTTAAATTATTTGTATTTGAGTATATTCAGCCATTAAGGAGCCCATCTACAACACAGCCATTTCTTTTTGTATATTGTAACTTCCATGTTTCAAAGTTGACAGGAGCTCACTCTAAAAGGAGTTTCTTGCCTTAATCAAGTGATTTTTATTTACTTATTTATTACAATAGAAAAGATTCAAGGAAAGAATATCGAAGCTCTGAAAAGGGCAAAAGAATGTTATTCTATAAGTGATTTTAGTCTCCTCCAAATTAAATTTTAAAAATAATAATAATAAAAGAAGCATTGGATATCTGTCTTAAACTTAATATCAAAGAAAGCTATCAAATCTATTTTTCTGTGTGTCTTTACTAGGAAAGTAAATTCTCTTCCTACAGTGAAGGAGTAAATGGAAAATCTTAAAAACAAAAGGGAAACAGGATTATTTACTGCAAGACACCAGTTATCTCTGGATTTTTGTACTTCAAACCCTTTAAAAGTCTATTGGGCAAGAGTAAAGAAAATGCACAGGGAAAATTCAAGTTGTTCCCAGATAATGTGCTTCATTACACTTATTTCCCCGTCTAAATTCTCTTATAGCCTACCCATCTTCCAGTGTTCATTCTCAACATGTAATTATGATGCAAGCAAACACGGTCCTGGTATATGTCCTATAAATCATTTTTGTTGTGAAAATAATATATGTTCATACTATAAACATTGGAAAGATGGCAAAAAGTAGAAAAATGAGTTCATCTATAAAGTGCATATCCCATTGTTAATACCTTGATTACATCCTTTAAGATAGTTTTCCAAGAATACATTTTCTTAAAAGATGTTATATTCTTCAAACTATCTTTTACCCCATTTTCTTTAATGAACAACACATTATAAACACTTTCTGGGGCAATTTTTGTTACTTATATAACCTACTTTAAAGTTTTGAGTGTCCTCATTTTCTACCATTATAAACTTATTTGTAGGTAATTCCTCATCACTTCATTTCTGTGTATTTATTTTCTTTTTTTTTTAAGAGAGAAAGACAGAGAGAGACAGAGAGAATCAATTTTTATTGAGTTTTTCACATGGCCTTCATTGCTCAGACACTTAGTTGTGTACGTGGGTGCTGGGGTTTGAACTCGTGTACTTGCGCATGCCAGGCAAGTGCTGTAACCACCGAGCCACCACTCCAGCCCTCTCTGTATTTCTTTAATTTACTTATAGTGAACTCATAAATGTAGCACTATTGGATCAAATAGGGATGTTCACTCGAAACCCTTCACATCTATTACTGGTAGTTCTTTAAAATTCATGTTACTTCAGTTCTCCAGTCCCAGGTGGTTGATGGATGAATCTGAGAGAGCTTCATATGGTCTTGTAAGTGCAGGTAGTCTTTGGAAATACAACAATAATTTCAGAAGTGTAGGTGGTTCTGTTGACTGATGGCTCACAGAAGTTTCAGAGGTGACATTTACAGAGAGTGACTTTATCACTATACTGCCATGATTTCTGGTAAAGAAGTGGGTTGAAGGCAAAACAGAAAGGGCTTTCCTTTGAGGACACACACACACACACAAAAATCCAAACCTTACACAGTAACAAGTCCAGATTTTATTCAATAAAGTTAAAAGTACCACTAAATGTAGCATTAATTCAAATAAAAGTAAATTGAAAATAGTTGAAAGTATACCCTACAACCTGAAAAGCCCACAGCTAAATAAATATATGTTAGAGAATTCCAGTATGAAACTGAAAAAATGAATTACAAACAACCTTAATGTCTGTCAATAGAAGAATGGATAAATTAATTACAGTGTGCATACAATAGAATATGATTCATCAGATAAAAACTTCTATGTAAGTCCACATAAGTTGAATTTTGAAATAATGCACATTATAAAAATAGCATACATATATGAAATGCGTGTGTATGTGTCTATATACAATCATGTTCCAAAAGGTACACAACAGATTTATGAGAGTCATTGCCTCCCAGGAGTGAAAAAAATTAAACCAGTAAGAATGAGAATGAGATACAGAAGAAGAAAAATCCTGCAATTTTACCTGCAATACTATGTTACTTTAATGTTTTAAAAAATCTGGATTATCAAACCTAAGCTCTTATAAAACCTACTATTATTTTATGTATTACTCAGGAATAAAGTTGCCATGAAATGCCATTACTTTTCAAATGCACCCAATTTCAGAAATGCTAGGATATGAAAATAAATGTGTGAAGTTCTCTATGAGGTAAGAATGCAAAAGGTTAAGATTTGCTCATTCACAGTGGTTGGGGTAGATGAGATGTGGTTATGAAATCTATGAACTTTTAAAAATATCTCTACAGTTCAAATATTATGGGAATGCAGTTTCTCTATAACATGTAGAATTTTTAATTTCTACTGCTCATTAATAATTACATTACAGCAAAGCAGCCATGACCTGTGTGTGTGTTGTCCAAAGGAATTAGAATGTGGTGAAGGCAAAAGACATATTCCTGAAGCTTTGTCATTGTAATACCATCTGGTTCATCATTTATATACTTAGCAGTTACTCATGAAAACACTTCACTGAATTGATGTCCTCCCAGCTTAAAAGAACAATCTCAATAAATAATAATAATAATGATAATAATAATAATAATAATAATAATCCTCAGTTAACAGTAAATGTGCCAGGAGTGTGAAGGTGCAGATTTAGGTGTGCAACTTCCTAATTCATAATTATCACTTCTGTAGAAGGCTATGAGAGTTCATCATACGGTTATTCCTTTTGGCTATATATTCCCATGAGAGCAGAAGCAACTTTATTTATTTTTTAAGAGAGTGCAACAGTGAGAGAGAGAAAAACAATCGATTTTATTTAGTTTTTCATGTGGCTTTCATTGCTCTGGTCACTTCATTGTGTACGTGGTGCTAGAGTCTGAACCCCCATTCTTGCGCATGCCAGGCAAGTGCCATAACATCAGAGCCACCGCTCCAGCCCCAGAAGCAACTTTAAAAAATAAAAACAGTAAATAAAATTTTTAAAACTTTATTCACTCTATTACTAATCAGTAAGCAGAGATCATCCATCCCAGCTCCTTGGTTCAATTTGAGTTTGTTGAAGTTGGTCAACCTGGGAGAATTAACTTGTTTAAATCTTTTATTTCTCCCCTTGGTTTACAGAAAATCTCTGGCAAATATTCAAAAAAAGAGAAGGGGCATGGGAAGATCAAGAGTTAGCATTGCCAGATAGATTCCCAGTAAATTGTGAATTTCAGAGTCTAGTTTTCTCAGTGGTGCCTGCCTATAATCCCAGCCACTTGGGAGGATGAGGCAGGAGGATTGCAAATTCAAGACCAGCCTCACCAATTTAGCAAGGCCTTAAGTAACTTAGCAAGGTCTCAAAATTAAAAATAAAATAAAATAAAAAGGGCTGGGGATGTGACTCAGTGGTAAAGTCTCTCTGATAAATAAAATAATATTTTAGTATAATCTGTCTCATTGGATGTCAAATAAACAGCAAGAAACTTTTTGCACTAAATGTATACAAATACTACATAGGATTTATTCCAAAATAAATTTGTTGTATTTTAAAAATTCAAATTTAATGGTTCTTTTATTTTCTAAATATGATAAAGCTATCTGAAGCATAACAAATCTGATAGAAAAAGCAGAACTAGACAGTAAGCAAGGAAACAAGAATAGGTTGTAAGTAGTTTGCTAGAAAAGAAAAACAATCGAAAAATTGTTTAGCTAACCCAAGAGGCATGCTGATTTGGACACCATAGACTTTTTTTTCTATTTCCTGTTTGCCTAGAGGGTTCCATTCTAGATTATGTACATTTTCAAACCACCAAGCAGTGAATGTGTTCTGAGCAGTCTCAAGTCATCGATTTGTCACTGCTTAATCAGTGTGTCCCCATGAGTTTCAGCAGCCCCTGCAGGGCAAAGCCAGCCCCAGAGTCTGCCAGGAGACACAGATTGATCTGACAGCCTGGCTGTGGGGGCAGGATGGGAGAGACCTTCTCAAACCTGAGCCCCTTGTCCTTCACTGATTAAGTAAAAGAATCTTGAAGTCATTTTAAACCTTGGATTTGAATATCACATGCAGTGTGAACTAGAACTCCTTGTACCAACTGGAGGGAGATGATTGCTCCTCTAGCCTGCTGAGGGTCAGTTCCTTCCTGCTCTGATAAGTTGGAGACCCTGGAGCCCTTGCCCTGGGTCACAGTCATTTTCTGTGGCAAGATCACAGCTTTGTCAGCTTCTAGAACACAGGCAGATACTGCGTGGTTAAAAACATTTAAAAAAAAAAAAATATATGTGCCCCTTCCTGTTCCTCTCAAGGTTACAAAAATAGAAGGAAGTGGGGTGTAGGGAGGCAGAAAGAGGTGTCAACAGACATTCCCTGGGTCTGAAGCAGCAGCAGACTCCACAGTGTCTCGCACCCTCCCTGGTCCGTGCAGAACTGCTGTCCTGCTCAGGTCTAGGGAGGTTAGCATCTTCTCTTTCCTCTTTGGTTTGACTCTAACGGTTGTTAAGGTGAGAATTTAGTTACGGAGGGCTTTTTCACCTTGTGTTTTGATCTCAGAGGTTTGAAGTTACTTTCACTTTTGCAAAAAATGCAGGCCCAAGAGGGAAAAGTGCAACCCTCACCGAGGGTCCAGGAGTAAAGGAGGCCATGGGGGAAGTGTCTTCATGGTGCTTACCTGTCCCCAAAGCCCAAAGAGTCCTGCAGTGGCAGGCTCCAAAGGCTGTTTTCCAACTTGCCCTGTTCTCCTTCCTCTTCACAGGGGTGCAGCGGGGGGGGAAACAGTATGACCCCCATTTTTCAACAGAGGAGAGTGAGGTGAGCTAGGTAGCCAGGAAGCAGAGGAAGTAGACTGACATTTGACCTTCCAACGCACTAACCCCACTGGAAATGCAGGGCGATGGAGGGATGATGACTTGCTGAAACCTTTCAGAGAAGCTTACCTGTGTGCCAAGCTGCTCAGGGCAGGGGCGATAGCCCCAGGGCTTGCAATGGATCAGGCTCAATATGCTTTTTAATGAAGCAAGGGAGGTTCAGCCACAAGGCTTTTCTTGTGTGTGGTTTGTAGAGAGGAAAGGTGTGCTACCTTTCTCACCCATTAGCAGGGTCACAGTTGCTGTTCCTAATTCTAAGTCAGCAAGAGAAAAGCATGACATATTTATTTAACCAAAGTTTAATGTGACATGTGCAACCTCAGAAAAGAAGAAAACTGTCTGTTTTTATGCTTAGATCTGATGAAGCATGGATGGCCCTGTGGAAGTGTTTCAGGATGAAGGGTCTGATCCAATGGTGAGACTGAGGGGGAGACCCAGCAAGGCCTGTTTGTTCAGATTCTTCTTAGCCTCTCCATGTAGCATTCCTTCCCCCAGGTGTGGGGAGGGTACCTGAGGAATGAGGGTGGTCAAGGGAGAAGGGAGAGAATGACCATTCTAGGTTTTATGGCTGGCTTTGAGGGAGACGAGTTCTAGATTCTAAGACTTGCCCTGGGGAAGAGGAACTCTGGTTTCTGTGATTCTCTCCAAGGGAGACAGAGGATTAGGAGGAAGGAGGATGGGAGAAGGCAAAAAAGATCTCACTTCTGAAGCCCTTTCCATCTCCTTTGTTTCAAAGTACCCTGCGTGCCAAGCTGCCATACTTTGGGGTATTGTGTTCTCGGCCCCAAAGTTTGGGGTCAGAATCAAATTGATCGGGACAACTGAACAAGACTAGTTTCCCTTCTCTCTTCTACCACAGTGCACTCAGCTTCTGCTCTAAATGGAGAGGAAGAATGGAAAGACAACTCTTGTCTCATTTAGAGACTTCACTTTGGGCACATCTCATTTTTTGTACAAAGATAATAGTGTTTTTGTTTTGTTTTGTTTTGTTTTTTAGTACCAGGGATTGAACCCAGGGGCACTTAACCACGGAGCCACATCCCCATCCCCTTTTTTATATATTATTCTGAGACAGGGTCTCGCTGAGTTGCGTAAGGCCTAAGTTGCTGAGACTGGCTTTGAACTCATGATCCTTATGCCTCAGCCCCACGAGTCGCTGCGATCACAGGCGTGCACCACAGCTCCTAGGAAGATAATAAAATTTTGAAAGCTGGAAAGCAGAAGGACACATATTGACTGACTTAACTAACCAAGGAAAGCTGCAGTTTTAGACATGAGCACCACCAAATACTACACATACAAGCCAGATGTCTAAGAGAAAAGATACTGTATGCATGAGATAAAAACAGAATGTTATAACAAACATGGAGATGATGTGAGTGACTTTTGGAAAATAAATATCTGGAAGCAGAAATGATCATCTCAACAGAAGTGCTGGAAGATAATTTTTTTGAATGAACAGTGATTTTTTTTTAACCTGGAAGATAATTTTGAGAATAAAAGAGCCAAAGATCAAGAGCTGGGAAATAATTTGCAAATTAGAGATTTGAGAGGGTCCAGAAGACTGAATATCTAAATCAAAGAAATTCTAGAAAGAGGAAAATAATCATTGAAATAGGTTTTGCTCAGAATCACATGTCTTATCGAGGTTCACCAACATTAAGTGAAAAAATCCATCAGTGTATGATTTCAGAACACTGGAAACAGAGAAAATCCCCAACACTTTGAAAAATAAATTTTACTTAAAAGGACTAAGATCCTGAATGGCTTCAGAGTTCTCAATGCAATAATGGAAACGAAAATGGAGCAATTTTGATGAAATTTTACAAATCTAGACCAAGACAGTTCAATTTCAGTGTAGGTTTAAGACACTTTTTTTTCAGGGCTGAGGACTGAACTCAGGACTCTGCATGTGTTAGGCAAGCTCTGCCACTGAGCTGAATCCCCAGCCCCTAAGACACTTTTATATGACAAGATCTTAAATTTTTACATCTTATGTATTTCTCAGGAAGTAATTATAGTAGGTGACATCAAAACTAGGGATTAAACCAAGAAAAGAACAGATACAGGAGTCTCAACTTACAAGAGATATAAACCAAAAATCTGGGTTATGCCACTAAACAAGGCCAGAATCCAAGACCACTGAGTTAGAATTGGGGTTCCTTTAATTCTATTTTTAAGACCATCAAGTTATCGAGCACATAACTTAACAATACATTTCAATAATGTATGTTGTAAACATTGGATGATGAAAGTTATTGGCCCATTTCCTTTTTCCCACTACTCCCCACTCTATAGAAGAACCTTTTCCACCATCTCTTCCTGTGTCTTTTCTCCTTTGTTCACCCTCAAATCATTGAGCAAAGTACTTAAAGTCCTACTTGAGTTTTCCATTTTAACCATTTCCCATTTATTCCCTAGTCTGGAAGTTAAAGCCATATCTCACTATCACCATCCCAACAACCACATACCACACACTTTTAGATGGCTCTACTTATCCTGAAAGTTGGTTTGTTTGGGTTTTTTGGGGGGAGGGTTGTTTTGTTTTTTTGCCTTGATTTCAGCATTGTGCTAAAGCTTTGGTTTTGGAGTCCTGTCACTCAAGATAGTTTTTGTACATTGTGTGAATGTGTGTGTGTGTGTGTGTGTGTGTGTGTGTGTGTGAAAGAGAGAGAGACCTGATGATTGAATCAATGGGTTTGATGTAAAGCAAAGATAGAAAAGCAGTAAAATTTTCTATAATCAAGACAAGCACACAAATGTGTGAATAAGATTTTCAACAGAAACATAACAGAGACCATGCAGTATGTAGGCCAAAATAGAGAAAGTGATAATAAGTAGATTTATCAGGATAGCACATGTGAGAAATAAAAGGAGGTTCAAGATCAAAGAAACCATGCAGCCTTCCTACTTTAGATACAAATTGGCAATTAGCCTAGACCACCTTCCACAGTGACCACAGAAGGGCTATGCCATCCAAACAGGAAGTAGCAACCTCAGAAATCTTAAAAAGCCCCCCCATGTGAACTTATACTCTCTATCTGCCCAAGGCCTCTCTACAGCAATTGAACCTCTCCTTTTGGAACCACTCCTCTCTCCAAGAGGACTGCTTGTTCTTAACATCTTATTCTTCAGACATGTATTGATTGATTTAGAGACAAACAGGTAGCCCAAGGCCAAGTGAATTAGAATCCTTTCTTGAGATTTTTAAGATTATTATAGAGGTGCCAGGAGCAGTGGCACATACCTATAATCTCAGGGACTTGGAGGACAAGGAAGGAGGATTGCAAGATTGAGGTCAGCCTCAGCAACTTAGTGAGACCCTGTCTCAAAAATAAATATAAATAAAATAAAAGGGTTAGGGGCATTGCTCAGTGGCTTGGTGGTAGAGCATTTGCTTAGCATGCATGGGAGGCCCTATGTTCAATTCCCAGCTCTGCGAAAAGAAAAGGAGAAGGGAAAGAAAGGGAAGAGAAAGAAAACTCTTACAGAGGGATGAAGGCCTTCAGGAAAAGCCACCGCAGAACATGCTGCTTTGGTATTCTGATTACTATTAGCTAAAAACCAGCAAATGCAGGAAGAGGCTTTCTCTGAACTCCACTTACCAACCCAAAGGCAAACACTCGGAAGCGAACTAGGTTGCCCTAAATCCCTTCTCCTAGAGTTCCATGAAGCAAGGGAGATTAACTCACAGGAAGAAAGGACTAGAAGTTGGAGTGCGCCCAGACAGATTGCCACAGGCCATCACATAGGCTTCTGAGGCCCCTTTCACCTCTCCCCAAAATCATTTACTCTCCTCTAAGTTGCCTGCCTCCTCCCTCCCCTCTCCTCCTTGAAGAGGGTCTGGAAGCTCCTAAATCTCACTGCTTACTAAGGCATTTGCCTTTCCTTCCAGTGGTGCCTCCTGCTAACTTGTCTGTTGCCGATGTATCAAATAGATTCCGTTATGAAAACCTCGGAGGAGAGCAGGAAAATTCTTCTTCATAGGGGAAGATGATCTTTCTTTACAAGATCATGTGCCACCTAAAACACAGAACTTCTAGCCAGGCATGGTGGCAGCTTGCCTGTAATTCCAGCAACTTGGGAGGCCCAGGCAGGAGGATCACAGGTTTGAGGTCAGTCTCAGCAATTTAGCAAGACCCTGAGCGGCTTAGTGAGACACTGTCTCAAAATAAAAAATGAAAAGGGCTGGGGATGTGGTTCCGTGGTTAAGCACACCTGGGTTCAATCCCCAATACCCAAAACATAAAAGCAGATCTTCTCACCTATATAATAGGAGGAAAGTGGACCCCTAGGGGGATGTCTGCTAGCAGCCTCTGCTCAATGGCCTACTGACACATCACAGGACGTTATGATTGGAAATTTTCCTTCCTCATTTTCAGTGGAGGCACTGTCAAAGAATAACTCAGAGACTTTTCATCATGATTACATGTTGTTTATTGCTATTTGTTATTATGCATGCAAATTATAACTTACAGGTGAGAAACTGGATCAAAGATGGAGTCAAGGAACAAAGAAAAGGCATGGTTTTTAGAGAACAAGAGGAAAGTCTGTAGAGCATAGAAACAGTACACATTTCTGCACAGGTGTGGGTAAACTGAAGAGGTAGCAACTAGCTAAGGGAACAGAATGGTCATTTATACTAAAATAAGCCACCGAATACAATGTAAGCCGTTCATGGAATCTCCGTAAAACCCCGTGAATTTAGATGTGTTGCATTAATATGGGTTACCTCAGGGCAGTATCTGCCCGTGCTTTCCTTATGCCTCTGTCTTATTTGGGACACCTCTAAACCCTTTCTCACTTTATAATTTATCAGCACCAAGAGGAGAGATTTTGATAAACATATTCACAAAGGACATACGTTTTAAAACTCATTCCACGCCTGTAATCCCAGCAGCTCTGGAGGCTGAGGCAGGAGGATCACAAGTTCAAAGCCAGCCTCGGCAATTTAGCAAGGCCCTAGACCACTTAGCGAGATCCTCTCTCAAAATAAAAAATAAAAAGTGGCTGGTGATGTGATGTGGTGGGTAATTGCTGCTGGATTCAATCCTGATACATAAAATAAAATTAAATAAAGCTCATTCCATGACATTTGAATCCCTAATATACTCCCAGGAGGGTTGGAGAGACCAGAAGGAGGGAGGTGTTGGGCAAGTGGCTGCCACTGGGGAGAGTTCTGTGGTGAGGGCTGTGGAAAGGTGGGCAGGACTGCATCTGCCGCTGTGCCTCAAGTCCAGTGAAGGAACTTCCATTGAACCCCGTAAACAAAACATGGAGTAAGATTTGTTTGGATACAGCTACTGTCACTCTGAGTGCTTTTCCCATCCTACTTTGTGGGGGTTTAGGGTGGGGCATGTTGGAGGAAAGCTGCTTTTGTTGAACCCCAAGCATAACCATGGAGTCTTCATAAGACTCCTTGGAAATCCTTGAGTTGTGAGACAGAGGGGCTGCCGCTGGACTCACACATGAAAAAGTTAAAGCAGACTGCAGGCTGGGATCTGATTCCCTGTTAGGAAATCCAGAGTGCAAGGGGCTAAAGCAATGCTTTGGTATACACCCAAGAGCAGCGGCTGGCTTGAGATAGAGCAAGATCACAGATGCAGAGAATGTGAGGTGCTTTTCTCTCTCTGGCTTTGTGCTGTGGGTTCATTTATTATATGGAGTAATCAACGAGAACCCCCTTGACCAGATGGCTTGAAGGAGGTCTGGGAAGACCCAGAACTAGCCGTATAGATATCCATTAATGTTTTCTACTTCCACAGCTGTGTCCATCACAGTAGGCCTACCTGTATCAGCCAGCAGCAAGCAGTGATTAATGTGCCGGGTCCCGGATGAAGTGGCCCTGCCTTATCTGTGTCCTATACAGATAGTGTCTAGAGATGTCAATCAACCTCCCATTTTTAAAAATCCACATAGAATCCTCAGCCCTGGGGAATCTAAACCTGCATGCTTGATTCACTTAGGGACTTTAAAAAATAGTGATCCTCAAGTCCAAACACAAAGCAACTAAACTGGGATTTGTGGAATTGGGGACAAGTAGTATGGTCAAATATTCCTTATAGGTATAAAATCTAAATCTAGGAACAAAACAATAAGGATATTGCCTAACTTGTTTGATCAACAGTGACTGCATCTACAGATTGCTTATGAAATCTGCATGGTAGGAAGGCTGATTTCCCAGTCTTTTCAAGAAATACTGGCCCAAAACTGGGTGCAGTAGCTCATGCCTATAACCTCAGCTGTTGGGAGACTAAGCCCAACATGATGCCAGAGAAAAGAATTAGTGGTAAACAACTCTGTAAAGGGCCCAGGTGGCTTGTAAAAGAATTGGTGGTAAAAACTCTAAGAGGCCCAGCTGGCTTGTAATTAGCAAACTGCCTGACCGCATAACTAAGCTATTTGGCCGCTCATTTGTTACAATTGGATAAATGTGTTTGCACTGTGCCCCTATTGGTTGTTGTGACAGATAAATACCGGGCATACGGGGGTGGGGGGGAGATATAGATGACACTGGTGAGAGGAGACCTTCCCATGCAGGCGGCAGAAATGAGACAGAGTAGTAGCCACTAGTCAGAGAAGCAGCAGCGGCAGAGACAGGAGAGCCGCTGAAGAAGCTGAGACAGAGAAGCAGCAGCAGCAGAGGCAGAAGAAGAAAACTTAATATGCAGGCAGTAAGAGAGGAAGAAAAGCCTCGGCGGTAGAAACAGAGCAGCGGTAGAAACAGGGACTCTTGGGCTGGAGCGGTGGCTCAGTGGTTTCAGGGCTTGCTTGGCAAGCGCGAGGACCTGGGTTCAAACCCCAGCACCACGTACACAACTGAGTGTTGGACCAACTA
>PVKS010012333.1:0-54048 GCA_004027875.1 Aplodontia rufa
TTCTTAAATGTATTTGAATTAACTAAGTTAACTTTTAGAAAGAGAAAGGGGGTCTTGCTCTGGTGTGTGGTGTGTTATAAGCTGGCAAGCCGTGATACTAACAGCAGAGTGGTGTCTGCAGTAACAAGTAGCAGACAAATGAAATGGAAGAAAAATCTCAGACATGTACATGTGGAACTGAATGCAGGGGCACATCCACCCGTGGAGTAAGATGGATTGACTTACTAGATCCATAAACTGGAGCTTCACATAAAATCACACATAATGGTAAACTCTAGAAGGGTGGAAGACCTAAATGAAATGGTAACACTGCAAAATTAATTCAGATCCACCATCCCTTATCTATAAATCAAATCCAGAAAGCTTTGAAAACCAAACACTTTTTCATAACCTAAATGGCAAGAAACTTGAGCTGAGGGCGTGCTTTTTATAATTGCATATTTATCCTGTTTAACGTAAATATCATAACATTTCTCTGCAGCTTTTTAAAAGAGTGTTATTGTAATAACTTAGAAACATTTCAGAGAAATATTTAAAAATCGGACAGTGGGTACCCATATATCCATCCCCTGAATTCAGCATTTACTGATGTTTTGCTGTTTTATATGTATGAACATGTGGATGTGTTTCTTGTTTGTGCTGAACCATTAGAAATAAATTGCAAACATTATGCCACTCTGCATGTACTGCTACATACGTGTAGGTATTTCCTCAGTAAAAGGGTATTTCCAATACAATACAAGGGTCACAATTTTAAAAATTAACCAATTTGGGTCTGGAACAGTGGCTAGGTAGTTACGACACCTGCCTGGCATGCATGAAATTGTGGGTTCAAACTCCAGCACCACATATACAATGAAAGCCACATGAAAAATTAAATAAAATTGATTATTTCTCTCACTCTCTCTCTCTTTAAAAAAAAATAACCAATTTTATAATATCTAATAGCCAGTTAATTTTCTGTTTTCCCCATTTGTCTCCAAAATGTTTTCCCGTTTCAACATGTTTATGGAATGTTTGTGGGGGTGGGTTTTGGGGGTTGAACCCAGGGATGTTTAACCATGGAGCCATATCCCCAGCACTTTTTTAGTTTTCTTTTTTTTTTTTTTAAGAGAGGGAGAGAGGGAGAAAAGTAGAATCAATTTTTCCATCTGGTCTTTGTTTCTCTGACACTTAGTTATATATGTAGTGCTGGGGTTCAAACCTAGGTCCTTGTGCATGACAGACAAGCACTCCAACCACTGAGCCACTGCTCCAGCACCACCTTTTAAATTTTGAGACAAGGTCTTGCTAAGTTACTTAGAGCCTCACTAAGTTGCTAAGGAAGGCTGGTTTTAAATTTGCGATCTTCCTACCTCAGTTTCCCCAGGCTCTTGGATTAAGGGCATGTGCCACCATACTGGACTATTGAGCACTTTTTTTTTGTTCCTTGAACAATAATGTTTAGTGATCATTATTAAATATTTGCTATTAAAAGTAACCGTGAGAGGGGCTGGAGTGGTGGCTCAGCAGTTGCAGTGCTTGCCTGGCATGTGCAAGGACCTGAGTTCAAACCCCAGTACCACATATGCAACAAAGTTTCAGAGCAACAAATGCTATGTGAGGGCTGGAGCTGTGGCTTGGCGGTTATGGCGCTTGCCTTGCATGAGTGAGTATGTGAGTTCAAACCCCAGCACCACGTACACAACAACGTGTCAGAGGAATGAAAGTCATGTGAAAAACTAAATAAAATTGATTCTCTCTCTCTCACTGTCCCTCTCTCTTTAAAAAAAAAAAAAAAAAAAAAGTAACTAAGGGGCTGGAGCAGTGGCTCAGGAGTTCAAGTGCTTGTCTGGCATGTGTGAGGACCCAGGTTCAAACCCCAGCACCACATACACAACAAAGTGTCAGAGAAACAAAGGCCCTCTTTCTCTCTCTCCTCCTCTTTTCCACTCTCTTTAAATAACTAATAAAAACTATGAAAGTTCAGAATAGATGTGCTCACTGCCCTTAGGAACAATCTCATGTGGGAGACTTAAACGTATGCGAAAAGCGTGATGCGAGAGAGGTTTGCTAGTGCCGTAGCACTAGCCGGAACCAAGGTGTGTGGGTGTAGGGCAGGGAGCGGCTCCCTTCCCTGGGGGAGACCTGCAGGGGACTGCTAAATTCTGTCCCAGTCTCAGTCCTGTACTCTGTTTCTGTCTCTCACTGTCCCCCTCTCACTTAAAAAAATAAAATAAAACCTTTGCTGCATAGAGTGGCAGTGGATTGTCAAATTGAATAGGCCTCAAAATTTAGAGCCGGGTGCTGGTGTCTGTTTCCTAAGAGAGGAGTGCTCCAGGAAAGACTGGCAGGAGGATGGCGGCTGGCGAGATCTGTACACATTCTATAATATGCTTTAGTGACTGGGAGACGAGTCCTGGAGCGCTGTGCTGTCTCCAGTGGGGGAAAAGCTGCTGCTCTTCCAGCCAGGCTTGGGGTCTGCGTGGGCAGCTCCGCTGGTGTGACCAAGGTGGGTTCTAATTCACACTGTTATTCTTCTCCCACGGATTTCTAGTGGTTTGGTTTTGCCTATTAAAGTGAAACTCAAATATTTGCCAACTCAAACACATAGATCCAGTGATCCTGATTTGTACTGTGACCTTTGGAGGAGGACTGTCCCAGGTGCGTGCCTGTCTCCAGCTGCCACAGTGGGTGGGGGTGGGTGCTGGTGTCTGCAGCAAGTTCTCTCAAGACTTGTACCATTGTGGCCTACCACCCTCCAGGGCACAAAACATAACCACCCTAATCTAAGCCTCAGATTTGGCCCGCTTGGTCAATACTGGAGAACACACTTCTCTTTTCACCCTGTCTCTCTGCTCTTACTTGTCTGAGCCTTTTTCCTCTTCCATAAAATGTGCCTAAAACTACCTCATCCATTTATTTTGGGTGCAGTCAAAAATGTGAAGGTTCCCTTTGCCCCTCAACTCCCCATTTCATGTAGCAAATGGGCGGAATCGAGCTGATCTCCGGGAGAACCTCAGTGGAACTCAGTAGAGTCAGCAAGATGGCGTGTGCTGCTGTCGTCTAGCAGAGGCGTGAACGGTATCGGTTCCTCTCAGATCGCAGGCGGTAGTCTCGGAGCAGCGCTGCTGCCTTCTCAGCTAAAAACAAAAGGGAAGGCAGCCACAGTAGCCGCTCCACACAGGGACATCTGTGGTTTAGGGACATCATTTGCTTGGGGACCCCCACCCTCTGCTGTGGACGGTAAACGATTGTTCTGAACTGCCCTCCTTCATTTCCCTCCTAACTGCTGCCCTCGCTCTGCTGTTCAGGTGTGGTCCGGAAGTGCTGCCTCTCCTCAGGGCGCACACCCTACATATCCTTGTAAGTTTTCCTGGGCTGGGCTTATCTGGTCCTTCCCATGTTTTTATTTGTTTGTTTGGGGGTTTTTTGGGGGGGTTGTTGTTTTGTTTGGTGTTTTGTCTTGTTTTGTTTTTAGCTGTAGCCAGATCAGTACTTCCAATCCACATCATTCTTCTGGGCTTCTGCCTGGAATGCCAGATAAACCAGACATTTCCACCTACATCTCTGTGAGAGTCCTCAAACTTGGTGTGTCCAAAACAGAACCACCATTTTCTTCCTTGTCCCCTTTTCAGAGACCCATCCTCCTTCTGGGATTCCTAGCTCCATCAAAACCGTGCACCCTTTTGCCTAATTAGAAACTTGAACATCATGTTAACTGCATCATTATCCCAATTCCTCTTCTAAACTAATAATAAGTGCGAGAGAACAAACCCTTTAAAGATCATTTTTTTTAAAGAGTGAATCAATTTCATTCATTTTTTTTCATCTGGCCTTTGTTTCTCTGACACTTAGTTGTAATTTGTTGCTGGGTTCAAACCTGGGCCCCTGCATATGCCAGGCAAGTGTTCCAACTGCTGAGCCACTGCTTCAGACCCTTTAAAGATCTTTTTAATCCACATAATTTTCTGCCAGGGCTGCATACAAATTATTGGAGGATGACAAAAAATTCAATAATTAGAGCTGGTATACACCTGTAATCCCAGCAACTCGCGAGGCTGAGGTCAGCAATGCTAACCTGAGCAACTGTCTCAAAATAAAAAAATGGAAGTGCTGGGATGTAGCTCAGTGATAGAGCACCTTCGGTTCAATCCCTAGCACCACAAAGCAATAACAGCAACAGCAAAACTTAGGATTGGAATGGTTGCTCAGTGGTTACAGCCCAGGACCCCAGGAGCATAGAGAACCTTAATATTCACCAGGGGTTGACAAGGCATTCACACTGCCAGTAGTGTGATGACTTAGCAGTCTCCTGACTACTCTGCAGGTTGCCAGACCCTCACATTCACTTACTGCACTGTGGCCAGAGTGATATTTCTAAAATATGAGCCACCTCAAGACTCTTTGAACAGTGTGCAGTTTTTATGGAACAATGCACCCAGATCCCCAATGTGGTTAACAGGTCCTTATACTACATCGTAAACCTGTGTCTTAATGAATTTCCACAAACTGGACACCTCTGGAAACCATATCCTAGGACAGCCTCGTATGCTCTGTCCTCTCTGCTGCCCTAGCAGTGGTGACTGCTCTTCTGCCCTTGTAGCATCATTGACTAGCCTGGCCTGTTTTTGTACTTTAAGTAGATAGAGTTGAATAGTAAGTAATGCAGATCCGCCTCCTTCACAGAGCTTTGTTGGTGAGAGCTGTCCATATTGTGACGTCGTACCGTAGACCTTCACTGGTCTTAGTGTAAGAGTTTTCATCATGTGAATAGACTGGCTGGTTTGCTCATGTGCCTGGCCCTCTGGGAGACCTCAGCAAGGGCTGTCGGCCTAAATGCCTCTCCTTGTGGTCTGGGCTTCCTCACAGCATAGCGGGTAGCTCCCCAGGGTGAGAAGGCGAGGCAGCAGCTGTATCCTTTATGGCTTAGCCTCACAGGTCACAGCATGTTGGCCTGTCCTCTGTTGGTCAGAACAGTCCCAACCCCATTCAGATTCAAGGGGTGGGGAAACAGACTGCAGCATTTGATGAGGAATTGCAAGGTTCTAGAAATGCACAAGGGGCTGAGAACAGTCCTGAGGCTATTTGTGGAAAATACTTACCCTTCAGCTGTTGACAGGTATTTACCTTTCTGATCCAACCACACTTATCCTCTTCCAGTTCTTTGAAAGAATAGTCTCCTCATTGCTCCAAGGCCTGGGTTTTGCTTATCCTTTAATCTCAGAGACTTCCCTTCTTACAGGAAGCCTTGCCTGACATCATGCACCTGGCCCCAAAACCGTCAGAGTAAGTCTCACTCCTAGTTCTGTTTGGCACCTTTTTGTCCCTATCATGGTGCTGATTATGAGGCAGTGCTCTTGCCTATTTGCTTGTCTATTTGTTGAAGCTCTGGGAAGGAGCTCTTTGTGCCCTGAATGCTGTTCAGGGTCTAGCGCAGAGCCTGGGACATTGTAACCTACAGTAAAAGGTTCAGCATTCATGTCCAGCCACAGAGGACAGTGATGTGTGCACAAAATTGAACACTGACATAAATCAGTACATAGGATTAGCTATGTTTTAGGATATACAAATGCACACTCTTGTGCAAGCGTTGAGTGTTAACAGCAGGAAGCAATTATAGGTGTAAACTGTCTTTTTTTCAAGAGAAAGCAAATTTTATTTTTTTTAATCTGGTTTTGTTTGTTCATTGTTTTTGTTTATCGGACACTTAGTTGTATATGTGGTGCTAGGAATTAATCCCAGGTCCTTGCACCTGTCAGGCAAGCACTCTAATGCTGAGCCATCTCTCCAGCTCCTACACTGTCTTTTTTAATCCCCTCCTTTGTAAGTAAGAAATGTAAATAGCCGTGGAATGGATCATCTAAATGGAAGCAGGTGCCCTGTGACGAGCAGTTTTAGGCCCTCACTGTGAGGTGAGATGTTGCCATGGGTGGCCTGTTTGAGCCCTCTACCTTCACCTCTGAGATCCAGGTGCTGCGTTGGTCCAGTCGTCACACTGTTTCCTTGTGTGAGTGAGCCACGAGAAGGTTGCCTTCTCTTTGTCTTTATAGGAGTAAAGCATCCTTTTTCAGTCTTCCTGCCCTCTTCCTCCCAGGTCCAGGGCCACTTGCCAGCCAGTTTTCTAGTTGTATGAAAGAATGCATTTAAAAAATTGAGGTCAGACTGCTTTTCACAATTGTTGGTTGTTTTTAAAAGTGAACTTCCCCCCTTCCTTTTTCTTCTTTGAACCCTCCCTCTAGTGCGCAAGGTTGTGTTAATACTGTTTGATTTGTGGCATGCTGCTGTTGGTCTGAGCAAGGATGCTTTCTCAGTCATTCGTACCCTGCTTTGTTCCCTCTGTTACAGTTCTGTTCCTCTCCCCTTCATAGCTTACCATATGAGTGCATTTGATCTGTATTCTCGTACCGGTGTATTTTGAATTGTCACTGTGTGTGTGTATACATGGGGAACTGTGAGTTTATTTAGGATTTTAGTTGTGTGTACATTTTTAACTCAAGAAAATAACGTGATGCTACCAGTTGTTTCTTCTTTTTTTCTCTTTATTTTACTCAGCATTGTTTTTTTTTTTTTTGTTGTTGTTGTTTGTTTGTTGGGGGGATTAAGAGAGGGACAGAGAGAGGGGAGAAGAAGAGAGAAAGAAATAATCAATTTTATTTAGTTTTACATTTGGCTTTTGATGCTCTGAGACTTCATTGTGCGTGTGGTGCTGGGGTTTGAACTCGCGTCCTCAAGCTTGCCAGGCAAGCCGTAACTGCCAAGCCACCGCTCCAGCCCCTCAGCATTGTTTTTAGATCCTTCCTGTGTATACACTTAGCCCATGGCTTACACTTGCTGCTGGTGGTAGAGGGTCCATGGAATTTGTGTTATGCCTGGCCCTTGCCCATTCCTCATAGGCCTCTTCTGGGCTGCCTGTCATGACACTGTGACAGACTTCCTCTGCTGTCTTCTGATGGCTTCATGTGAGGCCATCTCTGGGGAAAAACTCAGAAGTGGGACAGGATCATGGCCAATTTTCTAGGGTCGTCTCTTCTATGGACTCAGAAGATACAACATTCCCGTCTGCCCATCCCATTTTCTCCTGTGTATTAGGAATACCCAACTTTCAGCCTAGCTCTGGAATTTTGACATGATACCATCAGCAAGTAGAGGTAAATAAAGTTTGAAATTTTATTCTCTTACATGTTGGTTTGAGGTTTGAGTTCATTCACTTTGAATTGTTCAAACATGTGCATCCACATCCAGAATGATCCATGACCTCTGAGGTCTGTTCTTCAACCTTGAGTCCATGACTGTTTCTAGGCCCTGTTTGGAGGCAGTGTGGAGTAGTGGCAGGTGAAACAGTAGAGTGAAGCTAGCATCAGCATGAGTTTGGCTTCTCCACATGTGTGGAGAATCCATAAGCTGGAATCATGCCACCCGGCTACAGGGTGGGTGTGGAAACCAGCCCATCACCATTCCAGTCTGCCCATCTCTTTGCTCCCTGTTTATGAGATATGAGAACCCACAGCAAGAGTGTTCAGAGAAGGACACAGTGCTCTGTAAGGTGGTGTCTGAAGGGTGTGGACTTGTGTTTAAATCTTTGCTATCATACCATGAATTATTTATGGGTGGACTTATATCAGGTCTGGAATTTGCTTCAAAATAATCTGGTGCAAGGGGAGTGGGTGGGGTCAAGATCAAATGACCATGTAATGTGTCATTCAAGCTCAGGAACATTTGAGATTGAAAGAGGGAGCTATTAATTACACCAGGACAACAATCTTAAACCAGGATTGTCCTGGCAAACCAAGACATGGACATCCCAGGGAAATACAAGACAGGACTGATCCTGAGTTGATCATTTTTGAAACTGAGTGATGAGTACCTAGGAGCTCTTTATATTCTGTTTTTTTGTTTTTTTTTTTTTGATTGTTTAAAATTTTCCATGATAAAAAGAGTTTTAAAGAAGGAATTTATCAGACTGCTGAAGCCTTTAGAAGTCCCCACTGTCCAGGAAATGGCTGCCGGGCCCGCTGCCAACCCCAGTCTGGGGCCGAAAGCCCAGGTCGTCTGGTGCTGGCTTCTCTTCTGTGTCTCAGGGCACTTCCGGGTATGAGTGTGGTGGGGGGCAGATAGAGAGGCCTGCCTGCTCTATTGATAGGAGGAAGAGAAACTACAGGTTGTTCCAGCCCAACATGACTCGGTTTAGCATGGGGACAGAGGCTGACCTCTTTCCTGTCCCGAGTACTGCCAACCCTGCCCAAGTGGCAACTGAAACAGATCCCTTCACCCCTGCTGCATATCACAGCCTGGCAGGGGTACTCAAGTCTGTGTGCACGCACATGTGACTATTATCTGCACCCCTTATTGGAACCCTGGGTGGCAGGAAGCAGCATGACCGCAGTGGGTTCTTAACCACCATTCTGTCCCCCACACACTTCCCCGTCCTACTTAACCCTCACTGTGGTGTGGCAGTTGCTGGAACCTTGAGTGGTAGAAGGCCGCCTCTGCTGGGAATGGACTCAACAGGCGGACGTACTCTTACTTTGTTATCTCTTTCCGGTTGTACAGCTCCGTGAAGTGTGATATCCGTTCATCCAATAGATATTTTCAAGAGCCTCTCATATGCCTGGTGCTAGGGATACAGCAGTAAAAAAGAGTCTGCCTTCAAGGAGCTTATATTGTAATGGGGGCAGCAGACAGCAGGTGCAGCAGTGGTGAGTGCTAAGAGGAAACACAAAGCTGAGGGGTTGAGAGTGGGAATGTTCTAGATGGGTTTTCTGAGCAGGTGCCAGAGAACGGGGGTGGGCAGGTGGAGGAGGAGGGTCACTTCACAAGCTGCTGAATGTTCCAGAATTGATTTTAGGATGCTGTCATGTGGAGGTAATTGGCAACCATGGTAAAGGAGGTTGGAGGGATTGGAAGGAGAGGAAGTGAAGATAGCTGTTGCTGACAGCTCTTTCCAGGAGCTTTATTGTAAACAAGGAAGTTGCTGGAGGTGTAGGTAAGATTGAGAAAGCATTGTGTGTTTGGGAATGGCGCACATACGCTCAGTAGAGAAGGAAAACATGTTGAACAGAACTCATTGTAAATGGTCCTTTTACATGCTTTAGCAAATATTAAATGACCCTGAACGTGAAGGGTAGCACTCTGGAGGCCTGGTTCAGTTTTCTTCTTCCTTTGGAGTTCCATCAAGTAAATCAAATGATTGGACCATTCCTGAAATATCTATAATAACGTTTTGATCTTTTATCTATAATCTTGCTCATGTTATACAAATTTCCTGAACTTGTAGGTTTTAAACCCACACCCTTTTGATAGTCCAAATCTCTGGATCCATACCCCTACCTCACTTGGCATATTATTTCTGGAGGTTGATGGATCTTGAGTTAATTCCAGGTCAAGAAGCTGTCCATTAGATAGACTCACTAAATGGCCACTGAAAGCTATGAAAATCACAGAATGAGAGTTCTTGGCCATTCTCTTCTCTTCCCTAATAGGTCATCACTTCACTGAGAATAGAAATGTATTTAATATTTTGCCACGTTTCTTTACCACTTAATAGCTACAATAAATGTGAATAGACAGACAGACTGAAGTTTTTGCTTATCCTGAGTGTGACCAGTAGCTGCCTTTTCAGTGGTGCTCCAAGAGAACACGCCATGTTCTACAGACTGAATGTGTTTGTGCCCCATCCCTCTGTTCATTTGTCAAAGCCCTGATATACCCAGTGTGAAGGTATTTGGAGGTAAGACTTTGGGGGAGGCAGTTGGCTTTAGAAGTTGGAGGATGGAGGCCCATGATGGGACTGTGCTCTGGGAGGAAGAGAAAGAGATACAGGGGCTCTCTGCAAACCAGGAGAAGGGCCTTCCCCAGACACTGCATCTGTGAGCATATTGGTCTTGGACCTCCCAGCCTCCTGCACTGAGAAGAATAAACCACACAAGTTTGGTATTTAGCTCAACCAAGATATACTGCTTCATCATTTTTAGCAAGGCCAGGGAACCCCAGCTATTCTCTACTTTTTAATTTAGTTCTTTAGAAGACTAATCATGTCTTCCCATAATTCTGTATTCGTTTCCTATTGCTTCTATGAGAAATTACCACAGCCAGGCACAGTGGCACACACCTGTAATCCCAGCAGCTCAGGAGGCTAAGACAGGAGGATTGTGAATTCAAAACCAGCCTCAGCAACTTAGCAAGACCTTGTTTCAACATAGAAAATAAAAAGGACTGGGGATATGGCTTAGAGGTAAAGGGCCCCTGGGTTCAATCTCTGGTTCAAAAAAGAAAGAAAGAGTGGGGAGAAGGAAGGAAGGATGGCAGGATGGACAAATTTGACAACATTCTTATTTTCTTTCTCTTCTCATTATTTTTCTTTCTTTGCTAGGGATTGAACCCAGGGCCTTGTGCATGTTAGTCAAACACTCTACCCCTGAGCTATATCCTTACCCCCCCCTTTTTTTGGTCATTTTTGTTTTTTATGTGAGAATTGAACCAGAGTGCTCTACCACTGAGCTACATCTCTAACCATTTTTTAACAGTTTTTTTTATTTTGAGACAGGGTCTTGCTAAATTGCTGAGGGTGGCCTTGAATTTGGAATCCTCATACCTCAGCCTCCTGAGTCACTGGGATTATAGATGTGTACCATCACGCCCAGCTTCTCCAACCTTTTTAATTTTTTTTCCTTTCTTTTCTTTTTGAGACAGAGAGTAAGTAGCCCAGACTGCCCTCAAACTTATGATACTCCTGCCTCCAGCCTCTTGGATTGCTAGGATTACAGGCATGCACCATCACACCCAGTTTAACATATTTATTTTCTTAACATTTTTTGGAGGTGAAAAATCTCAAATGGTTATACTGGGCTGGGGGGTAGCTCAGTGACAGAGCGTTTGTCCAGCACACCTAAGGCCCTGAGTTTGATACCCAGTACCTCAAAAATAAATAAAAACTGAAGTGACCTTACTAGACTTCTGAAAGCAAGGTGTAAGCAGGTTGCATTCCTCCAGGGGCTGTAAGGGGAGCTCTGTTCTCTGCCTTTCCAGCTTCTAGAGAACACCAAAGTTCCTTGGCTCATGGCTCCTTCCTCCACCTCAAGGCCAGCAGTGCAACATCTTCAAATCTCTCTGTGACAAGTTCTGCACTCACGTCTCTGTCTGTCCTCCTGCCTCCTACTTCCCTTGTAAGACAGCATGGGCCAACCTTGAGAGTCTGTCGCATTTTGTTGGTTTGGTTTCGGTTTGTTCTGGTTCTGGGGAGTGAGCCCAGGAGCATTTTACCACTGAGCTAAAGCCCCAGTCCTTTTTTTTGTTCTTTTTTTTTTTTTTTAAGATAGAGTCTCACTTCAGGCTGGCCTCAAACTTGCCATCCCCCTGCCTCTACCTCCTGAGTTGGGATTACAGGCATGCACTGCCACACCCAGTGATCCTTAATTTATCACATCTGCACTGTCCTTTCTTCTATGTAAAGTAGCATTCACAGAGCTTGGAATTAGGATGTAGATGACTTTGTGAGTCCTTTATTCTGCCTGCAACACACTTTATACGTATGTTCTCATTCAGTGGCTAGGTTGGTAAGGAAAATATTTCTGTAATGCAGATGACAATATGGAATCTCGGAGAGTGAAGAGGTGGCACTGGAGTGCTTGCTTGAGTCCTGTACTGATCTGTGTTGTTCTGTTCTGTGTGGCTGCTTGTTTTTTCATTCTTTCCACACATTTCAATAAATGGTCTCTGTTCCTGAAGCCAAAATTCAGGGAATTTGATGTGCTGGCTTGAGAAGAGGAGATTCCAAATCAATATAAAAATAGTCTTCAAGGTGAAGTATCAAAACAAGGAAGCGATTCCAGTTCATGTGGTCCTCTCATAAGCATGTTTGTAAGGTCTAATATAGAGACTTCTGAGTGAGGTAGTGCTATGTCCCCTGAGACATGCTGGACTCTGATATTACATTGTATCAGAAATATTTTGTTTTCTAGCCAGCTTGGTTGTTGCCTTAGAAAATCCTTGACTTTCTTAACCTTAGCTCTCTTAATGTGACTGAAGATTTATGAGATGTCTGCATGTCCTTGCTGCTGTGGAGGCTCTTCTCCATCCTCCTTCCATAGTGTCCCCTCCCATTCTTATGAACCAAGTTCAAGTAACCTACACCAGAGAAGAAAAACAGTACAGGACTGTGCATCACACACCATGTGTAGAACCTTGGAATTCATGGTCCTTCTCATTTGTGCTATGTGTCTGAGGGTCTGTCTAGGAAATTGCTTTCAACTTTTTGGTCAGGACTTCATGGCTCTCCAGGGTCTTCCCATATCCTCCTCCGTGGTCATTGCAGTTGTGGATGATAGAAAAATAAGGCCTGAAGCATGAAGACTTCTTTTATTTGATAGTTCCCTTTGACAGGGCTGATTGGTGCCCTGCTGTTGAGCTTTCAAAACAACTCCATCCTACTCTTCAGCTGCTTCTTTAGATGTCGTTTCAAAACGCAGTTGTGGCCTTAGGGCTATATCCTCTGAGTTCCTGCCTCCATCCACTTCAGTGTTGGAGGTACAGCTGAGCAGAGGATGCTTTGATGAGAAGGGGCCAGGTCAAGATCCAACCAAGAAACCAGCCTGAGGCTTGCCAGAGCCCAAGCCTGAACTGGCATCTTTTGTGAAATAAATACAGCAGCATGTGTTCTGCAACCTGGAATTACAGTGGGAGCCATGGAAGAACATTCTAGTGGACCTCCAGTGATGTGAAGGCCTGAGATGTTGGCATTAATAGATCTAAGTTACACAGTGCAAGGCAAATGGTTTTGTATGAGCAGTCACTTAGATGGGAATGTCACATCAATTGGCTGGTGAGTCACATACTATGCCGAATATGATCTAACAGTGTGTTCAAGCATTTTCTTTCTTGTCAGTAAAAAATTCCAGCCAATGGGGAGGACACTGCCTTTAGAAGTCCACAAAAGGATTGTTGGTTCTGTAGATACCTGCGTAAGGCTTTTCTTCTTTTTCCTTTTCCCTTCTCTAACTCTTTTTTTTCCTGCAAACACACACACATACACACACACACACACACACACACACGAGTCATGCACACACACATTCTCTACCTCCCCCTCAAAAGAGGAAAGCTGGTTGAAGCTTGCCATTTTAAACTGTATCAGTGAAGACCCCAGAACTTGGAAAACAGTCTATATCCAGTGGAGAAGCAAGCCTGTCTCTCTGGAAAAGTCAGCTGAGGGCACCTGCTGAGCACAGCGGAGCGAGGCTGGCGTTCTGCTCCAGCGTGTTCTCTTCGAGCGGGAAGAAGTGGTGCTCTTTCTCACTGTAATGTAGAGCTGGTCCACAAATCCTCTGGGGCTGATAACTGCTTGGGTTTTTGATGTTGTTGTTGTTTTGTTTTGTTTTCCTTAAGTATAAGTTCTTTGTTTTGGTACTGGGGATTGAACCCAGAGGCACTTTACCACTGAACTACATCCCCAGCATTTTTTTTTTTAAGAAAGAAGGACCGTTAGAAAGAGAGAAGCAATGTTTTTTTTAAAGAGAGAGAGAATCAATTTTTTAATTAGTTTTTCATGCATGTGGCCCTTGTTGCTCCATCACTTCATTGTGTACACAGTGCTGGGGTTTGAACTTGCTTACTTGTGCATGTCAGGCAAGTGCCATAACTGATGAGCCACCACTCCAGCCCCCGAGAGAAGCAATTTTTATTTAGTTTTTCATGTGACTTTGGTTGCTCCAACACTTAGTTGTGCTGGGGTTTGAACCCATGTACTGGTGCATGCCAGGCAAGTGCCATAACCACCAAGTCACCACTCCAGCCACATCCCCAGCCTTTTTAAATTTTCATTGTGAGACAGGGTCTCACTAAGTTGCTAAGACTGGCCTTGAATTTGAAATCCTCCTGCCTCAGCCTCCCAAGTTGCTGGGATTGTAGGCATGTGCCACCACACCAGCCTTAAAGAGTGTTCTTGGTTGGGACGGGAGCGGTGGCTCGATGGTTACTGCGCTTACCTGGCATGCCCAAGTACATGAGTTCAAATCCCAGCACCCACGTACACAACTAAGTGTCAGAGCAATGAAAGCCGTGTGAAAAACTCAATAAAAATTGATTCTCTGTCCCTCTCTCTCACTGTTCTTCTTTCTTTAAAAAAAAAAAAAGTGTTCTTGGGGGGCTGCAGCAGTGGCTCAGCAGTTAGAGCACTTGCCTGGCATTTGTGAGGACCCAGGTTCAAACTCCAGTACCGCATATACAACTAGGTGTTGGAGAAACAAAGGCCAGATGAAATAAATAAATAAAATTGATTGTCTCCTTCTCTTTTTCAAAAAAAATAAAAAAAATAAAGTGTTCTTGGGCATTTCCCAGACACTGGAAAGTCCACGCTAGTGGTGGTTGCACTGGATCCAGGGGGTGCAAGTGTGTGGTATGTTTGGATTGAAATGGAGGTGGAACGGCCTCAGTAACACAGTAAGAACAAGATATTCAGTTAAATAACTAAACGTTTCCTGGCCAAAACTATCTATCCCATTGCCTGGCTTTTAAGTAATCTCTACTATCTAAGAACTAGAAGAAATTCTGGCATGATCCTTTGGATACTGAACAATCTTCCTCATTGAACAGATGGCCCATCTTTTAAATAAGACATCTCCAGAATACAAGCCAAATGTTCCCCTGGACACCTTTAGATCCACACTTTTGAATTTTAATTCGATGCCCCTAAACTTGTCCAAGTATGGTAGCCAGGTGACAAGGAATTATAAATCAGCATCCACGTTAGCTAGCAGTTGGGAACTTGATTCACACTCACATTAAGGTTTTCATGTTGTTGTACCTGCTTGGGCTCAGTCATCAGAGCGCACGTCTCTCTCCCCTTCGCCCACCCTTTCCCTCCTAAGCAGCCCTTCTCTATGGAACAAATGCGTTAGAGGGTCCAGGAATGAGGATCAGTGGCAGGCTGGAGCACCTGCCGGTAGCAGATGCTGTTCCTGTTCAGATGCCTGGAATGCTCCTGACACAGCTTGGACTTGCTGGAGAGCGGGGGGGGTTGACATCTGGATGCTCCATGTACACATCTGCACGTGCCTGTACAGTTCTTCCCTTCGTTCTCAGCCATGGATGTCTTCACTGAGCCTGTTGCAGTTTACAGCAAGTGAACAGGAATAACTTTATTGGATGTGACTGAGTCTGTATATTTGTTTAATTATGTATCTTTCATATATTCATTGGTTCAAAGGCTTATACATCTCAATTTTTTTAATGAGAGAGAGGGAATCAATTTTATTTAGTTTTTCTTTTTTTGTTGTTGTTGCTCCGACACTTAGTTGTGTACGTGGTGCTAGGGTTTGAACCCATATCCTCACGCCAACCCACATCTCACAATTTAACAACTCCATTTCTCCATTTTTGTTCTTTTTTGTGGTGCTGGGTATCGAACTCAGGGTCTCATGCATGCTAGGCAAGTTCTATATCACTGAACCATATCCCCAACCCACAGTGTAACAACTCTGAAATCCGGATGTGCCACCTTAATACCTTAAAATTATAATGTCAGCCTTCCCCTGTCCACAAGGGTTCATAATGATGCCTCTTACAAGCAATGGTATCTTTAGAGTCCACAGAATACATTGTATAGGTACAGCTCATTTTTCACTTTTTGCTTAAAGAATTTGTGAATTTCCTTGAATCAACAGATTTATCAGGAGGCCTTAATATATAAGAGCATTACTGGATGCAGCCAGTAAGAGGGCCTCCCCACATCTCCCATTGCCTTACCTTACCTTACATGGAGCATTCGTGCATCCATCTTTGGTTGAGCTTTAAAGCAGCTCTGGATAGTAAGCAGAGCACTGCAGACATTACTGAATAGCTGTACAGGGCCACATGGCTAGTAACTGTTAATATCTGAATTTTCTGACTCCTGGTATCTTTCCTTTAGATAAGACAAGTCAGCACAAAATTTTTTGTAGTAGGTAAAAGCTGGGAATCCTAACACTCAACAGAACAAAATGACTAAGCACAATATATTGGATTATCAATATGGAATGCAGCCATTGAAAGGGATAAGTATATAAGTTATTGTTAATTCAAGAAATTATGTGTATTTAAAGAGTAAAAAAAAAAGAGCAGAATATAAATATCCAAGCAGACAAGATTCTGGGAAGATAATATCTACAACACATGCCCATCTCTTTGGCTCCCTGTGCCAACAAATACCTCTTTAAGCCAAGCAGAGGGGAGGGAGGCAGGACCCAGAAGGAGTTAGAAAGCTCCAGTGAAAATGCTAAGAGAAGTTATGGAGGAAGAGATGCTTGACAAAGGCAGTGGAAGGGTGTGTCAATCAGGGTAGATGAAGGCTAGGTTATAAGATAGTAACAAAGAGTCTCATGATCTCAGGGGCTCAGCACAACACATTTATTTTCTCAGTGCTGCAGTGTGCAGTGCGGGTCAAGAGGAGGGACTTTGCCCACTGTTGTTACCCAGGAACCCAAAGCCAGCAGACTTTGGCTCAGCACTTCTTCCAGGAGCTTGGTGAACCATGCACTGGCTCTTAAAGTCTGCTTGGACGTGTGTTCATTACTTCTGCTCACATGTTATTAGCTAAAATAGTCAACCCGCCCTTAACCTCAAGGGCGCAGGCAAGTGCAGTTGTACTACACGGCTGGAAGGAGGAAGCCAGAAGCAACCAGTGAGCAGCTCTCATAACTCACCCCTGGGGGAAGTCACAGAACAGAAGGAAATTTCTCTAAAAGAAGAAAGGCCTGAGTTGCATATTGAAAGGCATAACTGGTGAGAAAAGACACACCAAAGCATATCCTGGCAACATTTTGAACTCTTGGGATGAAGAAAAAGCCTTCCAAGCTTTCAGGCCAAAGGAACAAATTATTTACAACAGAAAAGAAAATTACATTGGCCCCAGATTTCCTATTTGCAACACCAAGAAGCTGAAGTATGATGGAATTTCATCTACGGACCACTAAGGAGGAAAAGGATGCCAGAGAATCCTGTACCCAGGCGAGATATGCGTTCAGCCATCAGAGTGGATGGAAGATCTGAGTGAGGCAAGGATTCAGAGTGTGTTCCCCACTGTCCTTATCCTCATGGGACCTAGACACCCCTCCTCCCGCAGCAAGGTCACACCTGTCACCTCCTCAGAGCCTCCCGACCGCTGTATCTGACTTAGCTGGCGCACACTCTACTTTGCTCCGCTTTCTCTTCCCAGCACAGCTTCCTGCTTAACGCTCTGTTCAGTGTTTCATCATGAAATTCTCAAGTATACAGAAAAGTTGAAAGATCCGTGCATCTCATTTTAATGCAGCCATCAGGACTCTAGCCTCTGAAAGCTTCAATAGGTATATCATTAACTATGGTTTAGTATTTGTTTATGGGTTTTTCTAATTAAGACAAAATTTGCAAACAATAAAATCTCAAATCTGAAGTATATATTTGATGAGTTTTGACATGTGTGTTTGTAATCCAAACACTCCTTTTGATATAGAACATTTCTGTTACCCTGGAAAGTTCTCTCATCACTTTCTCAGTCAATCTCTGCCCCCCATTCTCCCCCTAGAGACAAACGCTATTCTGATTTTTTCCAGGATCATTTGGTTCTGCTTGTTGCAGAGCTTCCTGTAACTGTAATCGTCCCGTGTGCTCCATTGTGCACTTCACTTGGTGTGGTTTTGTTGTTTTTGTTTCCCGCATGTGTGTAGTGCTGGGGATGAACCCAGGGAACCCAGGGCCTTGCACGTGCTGGGCAAGTGCTCTACCCCCAGCCGCATCGCAGCCTCCCTTTGCGTGTGTTTAATGGCCATCCATTTTGTTGCATGTGTCCACAGTTTGTTGGCTTTTGTTGCTGAGTAGTTTTCCATTGAGTTCCATGGGCGACCGGCATGACCTTTCCTGAACCGGTTGTGTCGTTTTGCTCTCCATCCACAGTTATGCGAGAGTTCCTGTTGCTCTGCACCTTCGCCAGTGTGGCTTTGTCGGTTTTTAATTTATTGTTTTGCATTTTAATAGACAGGTAGTCAGGGTTCTCCAGTGAAAGCGAACCTTTTTTTTTTTTAATCAAATTTTTAATGAGTCTTTCACATGGCTTTCATTGCTCTGACACAGTTGTGCACAGGGGTGCTGGGCAAGTACAACCTATGTACTTGCACATGCTGGGCAAGCACCGTAACCACTCCAGCCCCCGTGAAAGGGAACCTTTGTGTGAAGATTTGTTATAAGGAACTGGCTGGCATGATTTCGGATTTCCAGTCAAGTTCCGAGGCCTTGAGAAATGGGCAAGCCACTCGTGCAAGAGCAGGAAAAGGCTCGTACCTGGCTGAAGCACTCGGGCAGAGCAAGAACCAGGTTTCACTTTCTCGCCTTTGGATTCTGTGCAGGTCCTCAGCAGATTGGGCGAGGCCTGCCCACTGGGGAGGGTGCTCTGCTTTGTGTAGTGTGCCACTTTCAGTGCTAACCTCATCTGGAAACACCGTGCGGACACACCCAGAGAAACTCGTTAGCCAGATAGCTAGGCACCCCATCACCCAGTCTAGTGAACACATCAAATTGACCATCACAACAAATGCACACACACAAATTGATTTTAGCTGTCACTGTAGCTCTCTTCAAATGTCTACTTTTGTCTCTTACAAAGACAGGTGAGCCCCCAAGCCCTAGAATAGAGAGCTGCAGAGACTGAGTCTAGAAGAGAGGTGTTTATTTTGTTGTTGTTGTTATTGTTTTAAAGAGGGACAGTGAGAGAGAGAGAAAGAGAATCAGTTTTATTTAGTTTTTCATGTGGCCCCCATTATTCTGAAACTTCATTGTGTATGTGGTGCTGGGGTTCGAACCTGCGTACTTGCACATGTCAGGCAAGCGCCATAACCACTAAGCCACCACTCCAGCTCCTAGAAGAGAGGTATTGAAAGAGACAAAAACCAGAACTCCTGGGCCTTTCCTCAGTTTAAAATGTTCTCCAGGAGTTATTCACACCTCAGCAATTGATAAATTGAGCACTGGGTTTTAGTTAGAGAATGTACTTGTGTCTTTGTGGGTGAAGAATGGGATACCTACAGTATAGAAAAATAAAAGCCATCCTGTGTTACCCTCTGGTCTGCTGTTTGTAATACTGTTTAATACATTCATTTCATCAAATTCATTTCTTGACATTAAGTACCACAAGAATGTGACAAGGAGAGGTCAGAGTTGGCAACTGGGAACTGACCTGTAGGGACAGAGTTGGGGGAGTTGCTCTTGGAGCTCCAGGCTGAGAGGAATCTGCATAGCTCCTCTTCCTCCAGACAGGGGACCCTGCACCTTTATCCCTGGTTGCTTTTGCTTCTTCTCCCTTTAGGTGATCCCAGAGACAGGCAGAACTGGGGCAGCCATTAAAATAGCGCATCGGCATAGGGAGGTGGGGAGGAAAACTGGAGCAACATGCAGCCAGCACACGGTCCTGCCGGGGGAAATCAGGTCTTAAAGGAGAAGGTTGCGGCTTTGGATAATGAGACGTATATTGGTCCCCAGAGGCCAAAAACTAACTTACATTACCAGCTACGTGTTGGCTTGGAAGAGTTTTTAAAACTTGAGCTTGTTGTCCCATCCTTCGTTAATTACACCAGCAGATGGGGGAGGACCCTGATGATGTCTGAGGACCAGTTAACCTAACTCAGGAAGATGCTTATCAGGCCCATGACTGCATGAGTGTTCTTGGGGTCACTGTTGTTTCACCTGCAGTGGGCTTAACCTGACATCGTGAACTCTTCCCTTTGACCTGGCATTGAAAAGTGTCTCCAGTGATGAATTCAGACTTATCTTCTCCTGGGAGCTTTGTTCTTAGATAGGCGTTAGAATAGCAAGGAATTCCCCGTTTAAGCAGGGTGCATGTTGAAAGACAGGAGTAAGCCACTGGGCTCTGGTGGATCACACTCTTCTTTTCTGGCTATAGAAACAGGAGAAAGGAAAGAAATGACGTGTGCGTTGGAAGTACTCTCTGGGCCACTCTGTGGGATCCTGTTGCTTGGTAGAGCCACCAGCACAGAACTGGGCCATTGCAGACACATCCCCATGTGCTGTCATACACTGCTTCCTTATGCTGAGACACTGGCAGAAAAGGACAGGAACCTCTGCCTCACTCTGATGGTAGGAGATAGTGGCTTAAGGTGAATAGGGTTAGACTTGGCCAGAAAGCCTGAGTTAGCAGACGTCTCTCTCCGTGTTGTGGCAGCCATGCGGCAGATACAGTCCTCCAGACGGACAGGCACCCAGAAGTCTCTGGAGGGCTGGCTGGTGCTCCCCCTCCTCCCAATGTACCAGGCAGTGTCTGGCCTCAGAGCAATTGGGAGAGTGCTGAAGAGCCTCCCTGAAGCTTTCTCTTGGAGGAATATAAAGCCCCTCTCAACCACTCTTCCAAGTGCCTCTTCGGCCTCCGGGGAAATTTGAGAGTCACGTGGACTGGATTACTCTGTAGATCTTTGGTGTATCTTTGTTTGCAGGGCTGATTTTCGTTTGGTACAGACTTCTTTCCAACATAGAATCAAAATTTCCTGGATATTTCACTTTCAGATAGCTCATGAATATCACAGTATTCATCATTCCATAGGCTGTTGGTGCTGACTCGAGACTGGACAGTTACGAGAAAAGATTGGGGCTGTAGAGTGGTAGAACCCGTCTTGATCATCGGATGGCCTTTCAGGAAAGAAGGTGGGGACATTAGTTTTTCCCCCTTAGCTCTCTATATTTTTCTGTCCCTCTTAGCTTTTGCCCTTTATTTTCCATTTAAAAGGCAATTTGTAAATCCAGCATCTTAACCAGTAGTGTAGAGTCAGTTCCATGTGGAAAATAGAGTTCCGTCCTTCCACATTAACAGAATTTCCAGACAAATAAATTAATTAAATTAACCATTGTTTTAGGTGATGGAATTACCCAGAACCATAGGTACTTCAGAAGAAATGCTGGGACAGTGTAGAAGGCTTGAAATGACTATTTGTGGGGCTGGTGTGATGGGTCAGTGGTTGGAGCACTTGCCTAGCATGCATGAGGACCTGGCTTCAAACCCCAGCACCACATACACAACTAAGTATTGGAGAAACAAAAATCACCATGTACACAACGAAGTCTTGGAGCAGCGGAAGCACATGAAAAACTAAATAAAGTTGATTCTCTCTCTTAAAAAAGAAAGAAAGAAAAGAAGAAATTAGTGTTTGTTAAGGCCCATGTCTGAACTATGCATTGGAGAAACAAAAACCAGATGAAAAAAATACACAAAATTGATTCTCTCTCTCTTTCACTTTCTCCCTCTCACACTTTGAAAAAAGAAAAACAAATGAGTATTTGTTAAGACGCCTGTCTGTTCTGTTCGCCATGTAACTTCTCTTCCTGTGCTGGTCAGCCAGTGGCACAGCAGTGCAGGCTGTGGTCAGACACCCTGGGGGTTGTGTCCCGGCTCTGGCTTTTCCTGGCAGCATTAACCTTGAACAGCTTACTTCACCTTTTGGTCCTCAGTGTCCTTGTCTGTGAAATAGAGTTAATAACAGTACCTATCTTATTTTTACATCATGAATAATGAGAGAGCATGGAAAGCCTCTATGGACAGTGACTGTCAGAGAAATGAGTCAGTAAATGCAGTATTTTGTTATTATGTGCAAGAGGAGGTGCGGTAGAGCTTAAACAGACTGTTGTTTCTACATTGGTGGTATGGAAAGTGCCAGTAGTGGCACACAGTGCTGTAGAAGTTCAAAGGAAACTGTGAGATCCAGCAGGCTGCATGGTCTCTGGCCAGTGCCTTTGCCCAGGTCCTACAAGTACATCACTATAGCCCATGGACCTCCTGAGTCCTTCCTCTAATCCTCATTCCTTTCTGCCATTCGTTGCCACCTGGCCTGATGGTGATGGTAGCATCTGCATTGGGTTCACTTCAGAGTGCATTCATGTTTCTTGTTGCATTTAATCCTTGCAAGAGTAAAGTGAATTCCCCTATTTTTCAGATAAGGAATCTGGGGTCCACAGGGAATAGATCAGTTGCCAGGGTCCTGAGCCTGGAAAACCTGGGTCATCTTACCATTTCCCTCTCAGATAACACAACAAAAGCCCCCTGGGGCGCTAACTGCCTCCCTTTAGTTAAAATGCAGGCCTCCTTTCAGGAAGCTGCTTCCAATCCAGGGCCTCCTGTGAAGGAGAGTAGGCAGGTGCTCTACCACTGAGCTGTATCCCCAGCCTCCAATCCCACCTTTCTTAAAACCCTGTGGCCACATTCCAGCTAGAGCTTTATTATGCAGTTCCACAATACCTTAGATCCCCTGAGCATCTTCCACCTTCAGACACATTAAAGTCTACAGCAAAAAAAAAAAAAATAATAAAGTCTACAGCAGCTACATTCCTAAATCTGCATCTACACCATGCATTGTAGTATAGAATCAACAATCAAAACTCCCTGGCTTCACTGAAACACTGAATCGTAAAGCCAATAGTTCAATGAGGCAAAGCCCTAACAGTGCATTAATCAAAATAATAATCTTATTTTACATTAAAATAACAATCTTATTTTATCTTTTGGAAAAAATTACTTCATTTGTAATATGATTTAATAAATGTTCTTAATAAATCTATATCAGAACACACACACACATACACACAAAAAAAACCCCTGTGGCCAACTATTTCTTTCCTGGTGGAAGAACTTTGGACTTGGAGCTAAGAAGGCTGAGTCTGAGTCTAGTCTTACCTTTACCATATCACTCATGTGACCTTGCAAGACTCTCCAGGTCCTCAGTGGGGCCTGTTCCTTTCTGAACAATGAGAGGGTTGCTCTGAACCTACCTACCAGCACCTTAGCTGTAAGTTAACCACTGTCCTACACTTGAGGACCTTACTGTAATACAGGGAGGGCAATGGGGCTCTTATGGGTGACCTTGCATCTGTTCTGAGCTACTGGAAAGTGGGGGACGCAGGGCTTTTTCTGGTAACAGGTTAAACACCTCACAGGGACCTCACAGTGTACCGCCCTCTGTGCTGCCAGTCTCAGCCCTCAGTTTGCAGGCAGGGTGCTAACTTAGCAAGTTCAAAGTGCAAGTGTCCTATAGCCACTGAAGGTGTTACAAAACCTTGGCCTTTTGAATCGGGGGGGAAAAAAAAAAAACTGTGTGAACCAGAGGTACTGGGGTTACAAATGAAGAAAGAGCGTCTTCATTTTGACTCAAGTTCATTTTTTATCTCTCCATCATATCTGTAGCAGCCTGCCTCAGTGCTGCCCACCCCGGTCAGGGCAGTAGCTATGGGAAAGACACTGGAGAAGGTGTGAACTCTTCTTCTGTCCTAAGATCAACAAGAATCAACTTGAGCGGTTGGCCTTATGTTTCATAACAAATGCTGTAGACAGTCATTACCTACACCAAATAGAACTAGAGGGGGAGAAAAAATCAGCTGAAAATTCACAACAGAAGAGTGAAATCTATACAATAGGAGTTAGATGTTCCATATTAGGAAGTCCAAATGGGCAGGTAGGAATCAGAGTCACAGAAGAGATAAGCTGTGTTGTGTATAAATTGATGCAGATAAATAGCTTTTTAATGGTGATGGATCTTTTTTATAGATATTACATGGAAAAGAATTGATCTATTTGAAAATCATGTCAATAAAAGTAAAATTGAAAAGATTGAAAATAGTTCATCTGTGTTGTATTTATAAAAAAAGAGAGAACAAGGGAGCCGGGCATGGTGGTGCACATCTGTGATTCCTTTGACTTGGGAGGCAGAGGCAAGAGGTTCATAAGTTGAAAGCCAGTCTTGGCAACAGTGAGGGGATGTAGCTCAGTGGCAAAGCACCCCTGGGTTCAATCCCCAGTACCACACACACATACACACATGTGCACGTGCACGCATCAAGGGATGAAGTTGTTTAATGGAGTTCAGCTCAGAAGATTCTCAACCAGAATTCACTAGTACGGAGAGTGCTAATGAAACTCTTTGGAGATATAAGTGGGTACATTCCCTGGGAATAAAAGAGCAGATCATGAAACCTGTGTTCACCTGGCACCATGAAATAGCTGTTTCCCTTAGTGACATTTGGAAGCCCTCTGGGGGGCCACCCCACTGCTTGTCATTCTCAGAAGATAGCCACCTTAGCCACGAGGGAGACTGAGGGCGTGCTAGGTGAGGGATGGAGGTGCCAGTGACTGTAGTGATTCCTCCCAAGGGTGATCTGGCCAAGTTGTATGCGGCTGTGAGGAAGACATTGAATTCTTTATTATTCTAAAGTTAATTTGCTGCCTCCCTATCCCTGTTGTCTGCTAGACCACATTGAGAAAAGGGTCTTAGAGAAAAATAAGCTAAAATCAGGTATCAGTGACCTGTTCCACATTATCAAAGGGTATGTGGCAAGAGAGCCCTAGTGAAAGCTTAGAGCCAAAAGCTGTGACAGAAAGGCACAGTCGTGAAGATGAGTCTAGATTGCCATTGTCCACACTGATGCTGTCTCCACACAGCTGTTGTCATTTGAGTGTGTCCACATTTATTGTGGATGTTCTGGGTTTGGAGAAGACATTTCATTCTGTTTTCCTCTCTTTCAGGTTTCAAGTGCCCCATTTGCTCCAAGTCTGTGGCTTCTGATGAGATGGAAATGCACTTTATTATGTGTCTGAGCAAACCTCGCCTCTCATACAACGGTAAGGGCTGGGCCAACCTCACCAGCCTCCTGAGGTCATTGTGGGGAACTGGCCGGTTTTGGGGGAGCCTTTGATTGAGGGCAGCTCTGCAGAGTTTTACTTGCCTTCTGGCAAGAATGACTTCATAGCAGTAAGGAACCTGCTGTTTCAGGGAGCCATGGGTATAAGTTAGTGGCAGAGAGGTGGCCAAGAAAGGCAGGCCCGGGGTCAGGTCCACGGCACTGAGAAGGCTTTATAGCCTGTCAGTACTCTGCCCTCTGCCGCGCTGTTCCATGGGCTCTGGTTGGGAGACATACCCCTTCTTTCACCTGTTCACACACCTGTTCACGCAGCAGAGAGCATGCGGGAATCAGTGCAATCCATGGACACCCTTCATGGATTAAAGTGCTTACAAATGGAGACAGCATACTCTGATCCACGGCATTCTCAGAACTAAGATAATATACCTAACACCCTTTAGCAGAGCCTGGCATGTGGTCAGGGCTTAGGAAGTTGCAGGGGTCATGGGAGAGGCAAGGCCTTCCATAGGCCTTTTTTTTTTTTTTTTGCCGTTTTCCAGGTAGACGGCCTAGTGCTGCTTAGCCTGGGGCTCTCCGGTTTTCTTTTTTTTTTTTTTTTTTTTTTTATTTGTGTGGGGGGGGGGGGGGGAGGAAGAATTTTTTTTTTTTTTTTTTTTTTTTTTTTTTTTTTTTTTTTTTTTTAAGAGAGATGGGGGGGAGAGAGAGAGAATCAATTTTATTTAATTTTTCATCTGGTCTTTGTTTCTCCAACACTTAGTTGTGTATGTGGTGCTAGGGTTCGAACCCGGGTCCTCGCACATGCCAGGCAAATACTCCAATCGCTGAGTCATTGCTCCTGGTTTCCCATTCTTATATCTTTAGTCTGATCTCCAAATCATGTGCATCAGAGAAATAGATCCTCTGTGAGGACAGGCAGTGGATCCAAGTGGGTGCTGGCCTGTCCTGCAGCAGGTCCAGCCTCTTGGATTAAAGTCATAACAGGGGCTAGGAAAAGAGTCCTGAGATCTCTGAGAGTGAGGATTTGTGTATGCCTGCCCCCGTTCTGACAGTGGACATTCCTGGAAAGGCTTTCCTCATTCCAGGTGTGTGTGTCTTCCCGCATGCAGCCTAGTGATCTTGGTAAATAAATCTGATGAATCTGATATGATCAATTCTGCTGAAAACGTATCCTACTACAGGTTGGGTATCCCTGATCTGAAATGCTTGGGACCAGATTTTGGGACATTTGTATAGACATACCAGTTGAACATCTCGAATCCAAAAACATGAAATCCAGAACCTAAAGCTTTTGAGGGGGTCATGTCACCACTCAGAAGGTTTCACAGGGCTGGAGATTTAGCTCAGTGGTAGAGCACTTACCCAGAACATGTAAAACCCTGGGTTCAATTCCCAGCAGGGGAGAAAAAGGTTTCAGATTTGGGAGCACTTCAGATTTTAGGTATTCTGATAAGGGATTCTCAACCTGTATTCTTGGATTTCTTACTTAACTTGCATGGCCAAAAGATTCCAGACTGGAATGTCACCTGCTGACAGGAATGTTACCTACTTTGCCCAGCAGCATGCGGTCTGATAACCTTTGCTTAGGTCAGAAGACTAGCTACAGGGCAGATCAGGCCCTCCCCCTGGCCCTGATGTTTCCCTTTCTTTCATATCTGGCCCCGTGTCTGGAAGCCCCTTTCTTCTCCAGTAGACAGCCTTTCCTTGTCACCAGGGGACATTTTCACCCTGTCCGTGGATCTGCTGTCATGTGTGCTGCAGGCTTCTTGTGCTCAAGCACTGCTTTGTGCAGTTGACCATCTCTGCCTAGGACCACGGAGGGAGAGTAGTTGTCCTGTGTCTCACAGCCCTCCCCAACCCCAGCCTCAAATGCTGTATTCACTTCTGTCCCACACGTTGAAGCCACATGAAGACTTTTTTGTCCTGTGGGTTGCTGGGGAGAGCTCTCTGTAGACACTGCCTTTGCTGTCATAAGAACACAAAGACGCCTCACAAGGGACTTGCCCTGAGAGAGCTTGGCCCTTGGGGTCATGGGGAAGAAGTGCAAGAACAGCTGTGGAGGACAGAGTGCTCTTGGGGCTACCCTGAATTAGGAGAGTAGGGAAGGTGAGGGTCTCTGGCTCCTCTCCCGGAGAACCGCCCATAACACCCTCAAGTGTCCCCAGCTTCTCCTCCACGTCAGCACTTGAGTGACAGGTGCTGCTGGTTCACCTCCCTACGTGAGAGGAGGGGCAGCTTGGCCAGCACTGCTGTTTTTGCACTGTTCCTTGTTTTCCCTCATCCCGTATTTGAGACGCCTCCTTGCTGGGGAGTGTGCATGGCATACTCCTGTGATACCAGCTACTCGGGAGGCTGAGGCAGGGGCACTGCGAGTTTGAGTAAAATGTGTTTCTGTACCATCAGAGGCAGAAGGCCAGGCATCACCTGCCTTGTGAGGGGAGTTGTCTGAAAGTGATGAAGGTGCTTCAGAATCGGTGTCCGGCCCCGCTGAGTGCACAAGTAATATGAAAAGGAGACTTTGGTGGCACAGGCTTCTCAAATTCAGCCCTTGTCTTCTAAAGATGCTACCACCTTCTAGCTGGGAGGACAACATTAACCACCTGCATGTACATGTGCAGTGGCATCTGGGCATACCCAGGACCTGTCCTAGTTCAGATAGAGCACTCCACCTTTGGGGCCACAGGCCAAAGCTTCCAGGACAGGAGCTCTGTGCTTATTTTGGCTCTGCCAGTAACACGTTCTACCCACAATTTGTCATCATCTCAACCTCTTGTGCTTCGTATTACCTTATCTACTTAAAAAAAAAAAGTGAAGAGACTTAAAGAGTCCCTGAGGTGTGAACTCTGAATCTTTCTGGAAAGAGGATAAGGTGAGGCGGTGAGGCTTTCTTAGATGGGGAAGAAGTTATTTTTTTTTCCACAGAGAGTTACTGGAACTCCAAGGGTCACTGCCCTTGGAGACTTCCCATCTATACCCCCACATAGTCACCTTCCAAAGTTGCTGGCACCAATTGGGGAAATTTTTAGAAAATTTATGATGGTTCTGTAGTTAACCACCAAGAAAAAAGTAGAAACCTAACTGATGCAGACAGAAAGTGGTATTTTTCTTATTATGAGGGTTGGCCTGTGCAGAGGGTTCCAAGTGCCTCCAGAAACTGCCTGCCAGATTTTTTTAAACTTAGGAAAGGCAAGACTAATTGAACTGGTTGAACCAGTGCTCAAGTGTGAAAACCAGCTCCTGTATTCCCAGGGCACACACCTGACCAAGGAGGCTTTTGAACAGCAGAGACAGGGGAAGGTGCAGGCCCCTAAGCACAGTTACATCTCCATGGACACCCTGAACCTAGAACTCCTGGAGGGTAAGGATGCTGCGTAGGGAGGAAGGAGGCAGGAGGCTGGGTTGTAGGCACATGTCATCAGTTTCGGTAGGCCTTTTAATTTCTCTTTTCAACATCTCCATGGCTATGAGCATAGAGGAACTTGCTTTGAAAAATATGCACACAAATTTTGACCTTCAAATTGCTCAGCTAGCAGAACAAGCCCTGAGTTGGAGATCTGATTTTTGCCCTGAACAGAGGAGAAGCATAGCATCATGAGGTCAACTGGAAGCTTCGGAGCACTGTTTAAGACCAGCCAGGGCGCTCAGCACTGGGAGATTGCAGCAGAGTCAAGGAGTGTGGGGCGGCACGCACTGTGCCATCTCTGTTCAGGGGCATAGGCCTGTGCCCAGCTTCTTGACTCATATGCCCTCCCCGTCCTCTCTGGAAATGCTAAAAAGTTGTACGAGCTTTCTTTACAGGAGAGGGGGAACCTGTCTCTCCTAAGCTAGTCTTTCCTGAGTCTCCTGCCATCAGAGACCCTGTGGTTGGGTTGGAAGCAGCCTTTCTCATCATGGGACCAAGGAAGCCTGATCCTGGCTCGGAGTTGGCCCAACACTGTCCAGGGCTGTCTCTTGTTAGGTGCTGGCCAGAGGCTGGAGTCTGGCATCTGTCCTGATGTTCCTCCTACTGGGGGTAAGAGTAGAGGGAGCTCATCCCAGGCTCCCAGCCACTTCCAACCAGCTGCAGGGACTTGGTGTCAATGGTGAAGACACTGGAAGCTGTGAGCAGACTCCGTGAATATGAGGTACCCCAGGTCTGCACTTCAACTGGCTCTCCCCTCTGGGTTCTCCTCATTGCAACCTAATCTACCGGAACGTTGGGATTGCACCTCGCAGTCCGAGGGTGTTGGCAGGGATGCTGCTGGCAGGGCACACTTGCTGCCGAAGATTTCCCCGGGCTGGACATATTGGTGCACAGCTGTAATTTTAGCAAGGACAACCTGGGCAACTTAAAAAGACCTTGTCTCAAAATAAAAAAGAAGGGGGGCTGGAGCGGTGGCTCAGCGGTTTCGGCGCTTGCCTGGCAAGCACGAGGACCCGGGTTCAAACCCCAGCACCACGTACACAACTAAGTGTTGGAGCAACTAAGGCCATGTGAAAAACTAAATAAAGTTGTTTCTCTCTTTCTCTGTCTTTCTCACTGTCCCTCTCTCTTTAAAAAAAAAATAAATAAAATAAAAAAGAAGGGCTGGGGACCTGGCACATTGGTAGAGTGTCTTGGGTTCAATCCCCAATGCCACCAAAAAAATCTCCTCTTTGGAGAATAGAGCACCCCAGATTTTCCATGAAGGGAGCCAGCAAGGCCTGACATCAAGGCAAGCCAGTCTTCTGCACCTAAGCTGGAAATGAGCCCGGGGAAAGAGCCTGTGCCCTGCATCATTTGCTAGGTACTCTTTCCCTGGCTCCCACTTTCCTTGGTCACTGTCACCTGGCACAAGGGAAAAGGTGTGTACAATGTTCCTGATCTTAGCTGCTGCCTCAGAGCTGCATGCCAGCCTTTCTCCCCAACTCCTGTGCAGCCAGCAGCTGGGGGGGGGGGGTCCTTTAGGGAATGCATTGCCAGAGATCTCCACAGGGCAGCAGTCCCGCCCTCATTCTGAACTATCCACTCTGAGCATGCACCTTTGTCCTCTACTGCTTCTGAACCCCCATGCACACGTCTCAAAGGGGAAAATCTGAAGCTGTCTGTGAGATTAGTTGTGTTTTTGAACTCCAAGGGAAGAGGCTTATGTGGCCTAGCTCTTTAAAGGAAGCAGGCAGGGTGGCTGGGTGGAAGGAACTTGAGCTTGAGAGTCACAGCCACTTAGCAGCTGCGTGAGCTTATCCAAGATCCCATCCCAGATCTTCAGGATTCCCTGAGATTTGCCTGTGAAGTTCCTGGCATGTAGCTGGCCCAAAGAAATGAGGGCTCTTTTCTATCTCCTCTTCCTCCTTCCCACTCAACTTCTTTTCCCTTTCCACAGCTACCAGAAGTGCTGTCCCATGCTGTCACCCCTGCCGCAGGGTGTTACAGCATCACACCTCCCATTTGGGCTCTCGAGAGCTTTGCCCTCCATTCTGGGTTGTTTGACTGATCTGGTTGTAGGGACAGGCACTGGCACCATCCAGCATCACCCCAGCAAGGTAGGACTCCCAGAAGACAGTGCCATTGGCTGGCTTTGTACACAGCATCAAGAAGGCTGAGTACAGCTTGAGAGGTGATGAGAAAAAGGCAGAACCCAGAGGCAGAAAACTCAGCTTTGTTTCTGTGTTCTCATCATCCACATTTCCTGAGCCCCTCCTCCAGGGTCCTGGGCATGCCAAGTCCTTGGCACTTGAGTCCATCTGCAGTGTTGCCTCAGCCTGTGACAGCGGGCAGATGAGTCTGGAGGTCTTGTGGGAACCAGTTGAATGCCAGGCTTCTGCTTCAGCCCTCTCTGGTCCCTGATAACAATCCCAGGGACATCTGGGGGCCTGATTCCCAGAGCCCTAGGGATTGGGACAGGAAGTTTTACTCAGCCCACACAGACCTCGTGCAGGTCTGTGCTCCTACCTTCTGCCATGGAAGAATGCTGCTCCCTGGGCACCGGGCCAGGTGCGGGTGCTGCTGCAGTTGGAGTCCAAGCCTCTCTTTCCTCCCTGCCTGCAGGAACCTCCAGGTGGCCTTTTGCAACCTCAGTCCCAGAGAAACGTGCTCCCTGCCATGTGCCAGCCTAGCAGGCAGCTGCACACTTGACTTCTTCCTACCAGTGTGATGGACCCATGCTGGTTGGCGAGGCATGTATAAAACTGCTTTGTGAAATGGCCAGGAAAAGGCTGCATTCAGTCTACAGGTGCTCGAGTCAGAGTCCTCGAGGACATTGACTTTTCAGCCTAGGGTGGGAAAGGAAACCAGCCCCAGTCTTTCCTATTCCATTCCCCTAGCTCACAGCCCAAGTTATCTTCGGTAGGGGAAATGCAAGGGAATCTGCTTCAAAATCAGTGGTGTTACCACACTCCAAAGAACTCACTCCAAGTCTGGAGGGGAGCCTGTGAAGGGGTGTCACTCATGTCACCCAAGTCAGGAGTGAGATGCCCAAGATGCAGAGTAGGGAAGAAAGGGCCAACGGTGTCTACAGACACTTCCGTCTTCTGCAAGCCAGGCCCTGTGCCTGGTCCTTTCTCTGTTCATGTTGCCTTTACTGGTGGGCCCTCAGGTTGGCCAAATGTTAACAGTGAACGTGACTACAGGTTGCCCTGGTGGCTGGGAAGCCAAGTGACTTCTCTCACAACTCCTGTGCATAGGGACTTAATGTAGCAAATCAGTGTCTTTTCCTCAGGGTTCCTCACGGGGGACTTTTAAGTCACTAGATCCTTTGGGAATGAAGAACCCTGATTTTATGGGTCCCTGGTATTTCTCTTCCCACCAGAGTAATTGGAGGACACAAACAGCAACAGGAGAGGCTCCCTGAGCTGAGGGCCCCAGTTCCAGCGCCACCCTTCACAAGCCCCTGATGTAGACAAGACACGGGACTTCTCCAGGTTTTCTTGTTCCCATTCACAAAACTGGAGCAACACTGTGTGCCTTGCCCAGCTCATAAGATCATGGGTCTCTGGAAAACGTGCGTGTGGAATGTCAGTACGTATCACTAACGAAGCTCATAAACAGTCTTTGAGTGTCGAGAAGTGATCGTGCTGCAAGCTTTCCCTCACAGCCAGAGTCCAGGGCACATGCTGGCAAGTCCATCCTTGGGGAGTTGGTGTCACCAGCCCCTGCAGCCCCACATATCTCTTGGTGTGGTGGTGTGGGAGCTTCTGAGTAATCTCACACTGCCTCTTTCATTGTCCTTCAGATGTTAGCCTTAGCCCATGTCTGTGTCTGCCTTTTTGGACTTGGGTCTAAACTTTCTCCCTGAATGTGTCTACCCAGCTTGCCCACGTCTATTCTGAACCCCACACCTGGACTCCAGAAGACCCCTGGAAGTCTTCATTAGCATGTCCCCAGAGTTCCTCTCTTGGTGACAAACGCCCCTCTCTGCCCAGCCCTTGCCAGCGTGTACTCTGATGCACAGTGGTGGTCTCCAGGGTGGGCTCTTCCAGTCCATTCTCCAGGAGCTCCCAGAGATGTGAGCAAGGTACACCTCCAGTGCTTCTTATTCAAGCAGACACAATCCGGCACACAGCAGGGCAATGCTGGCAAGTCTGTCCTTGGGGACTTGGTGTCACCAGCTCTTGCATCCCCACATATCTCTTTGTGCCTGTCTTAGCAGACTTCCTGCAGTTCCCAGGTTCACGACACTATTCCCTTTACCTGGAATTTCCACACCATGCCCAAGCCTTCTCCAAAGCCCTCCCTGGACAGTCCTTACCCTGGGACTTTCTTCCATACCCCTCATACCTGTACCTCTGTGCCCCAAAAGGCTATCCTGGAGCTGCCGTGCTGTACATTTTGCTGTCATGTTCGGCCTCCCTGGCTATGCTACGAGCTCTTTGAATCTTGAGATTATGGCTCAGACACTCTGAGTGGCCAGCGCACAGAATGCTACAGAAATATAAGGACAGACTGCTGAACTGGCTGTGCCGCTCACCCTGTTCTGCTTGGCTTTCTCAGTCAGGGTTCTGCGGCACGCCCCTTGTGTGCAGGAGCTGTCTTCTGTTTGTTCTTTTTGGAAGGGGGAGCACAGTCTTTTTTTTATTTTTTTTAATCGAGGTGAAATTCACATAAGATTAACCATTTGAAATGCGCATTTAAGACATTCAGTCTTGTGCAACCACCATCTCTGTCTGGTTCCGTTCATTTCATCACCCTGAAAAAATCCCTCTAGCATGATTGCACTTACAAGGTCTGTACAATTGTCAAACTCATGCAACCAGAGGGTAGACGGTAATTGCCAAGGCTGGAGGAGGGAGAAGTGGGGAGGTGCTGAGCAGTGAGTGTAATGCTTCACTTATGCAAGATGCAGAAGTTCTAGAGATCCACTGTACAACATTGTACTTGTAGTCAATAATACTGTATTATGCATGAAAATTGGTTGAGAAGGGGCTGGAGCCATGGCTCAGCTGTTGGAGCATTTGCCGGGCATGCATGAGGACTGGGGTTCAAACCCTAGCCAGCATCACATACTCAAGTGTTGGAGAAACAAAGGCCAGATGGAAAAATAAGTAACATTCATCATCTCTCTCTACCTCCTTCCATCTCTCTCTCTTAAAAAAAAAAAAGTTAAAAGGAAAAAGTGTTGTTAAATGGGCAGGTCCTCATTTTAAGCACTCTTACCACAATAAAACAAAAAATTCTTAAATGGGTAAAGAAAGAAAACCGTTCCCCATTAAGCAGTTGCTTTTCCCTGCTTCCAGTCCTGATCTACTTGCTTTCTCTCCCGGACCTTTCACACAGATGCTGTCGTGCAGGGGTGGCCTTTGTGCCATGTTTCAAGGTTCATGGTTGGCATGTGCCCATTCTTCCTCTTCTTGGCGAGTGTTCCGGGTGGGGCATGTTTGTTTGGCTTCTCCGTCACTGGTGGGCGTGGGCTGAGCTGCTGTGAACTTTCATGGACAGTGTTTGTTGGAGCTCCTCTTCTGCACTCACTCGCACCTTGAGCACCTTCCCCAGTGCCGTGTTTTTCCAAACCAGAACCCCGTGCATCAGGGGAGCAGTGTGTCCTGCTGCCCTGGCTGCATCTAGTCCTCTCCACGCTTTTTTCCCCCCACTCCACCTGGACCTTGGGTTAATCCTGTTTTGTCTTCAGTTACTTAGCATGTGGTGGACACACCTTGTCTCCACAGTGAGGGTCTTCGTGTCCAGGTTCCTCTCGGGTTGATGTCCCCACAGAGCCTGGCAGTTTGTGTCATCCAGCTAGTGTCATCCTGGACCTGTGCGTGCTTTGTGCCACCTACCCACTGGTGACTAACCCTCTTGCCCTCCCTGTCCTCCTTGCAGATGATGTGCTGACTAAAGACGCGGGTGAGTGTGTGATCTGCCTGGAGGAGCTGCTTCAGGGGGACACGATAGCCAGGCTGCCCTGCCTGTGCATCTATCACAAAAGGTACAAGGGCCTGGCAGGGGCAGCTCAGCATGTCCCACATCCCATGGGGTAGACCCCTGTCACCAGCCTTCTGTCCCCTTTGGTTATGGGACATCTCCTCCCACTGAGGGCCCCTCAGGTGTCCACTGTGTTGGTGGGAAAGTTCTAGCACACTGAGTACTAAAATTGCCCGAGGTTCGGCTCTGTTTTAATGGCTTAGATGGTGGGAGCAGGTAGGGAAACTGTAGCCTCGCTTAGGATCCTACCTAGAACTTGACTCTCAGTCTGTTTGCCTAAGCCTATTCTTCCTGTGTAGACCCATCTACTCCCCAGGGTGAGAGAGGCAGCATGAGGGTCTTTGAAGCCCTATGCTGCCCTTCTCCCCAGAGGGCCAGCAGGAAGAAAGCCACAATCTGGGGACCACCAGCTACTATAGTTAGCAGGACTGAGTCGCATCCTCAGGCTCCAGGAGAAGCCTTATTCTTGTTTCCAAGTGGAAATAAGATAACCTCCTTGCCCAAGAAGAGGATGTCCTGTGTCCCTGTGGCCGCCACCTGCTCTCTGCTCCTTAAGCCCAGAGCTGCTTCTTGGCCAGAGGCTTCTGGGAGCCCAACCTGGGAACACTAGTCTATAGTGTGACAGCTCTGCCTGGTGTATAGAAGTGGCTGGTGCAGAGGTTCACAGCTGGCTGAGAGATAATTAGGATCCTTGGTCTGGGTCCCACCAGAGCCCTTCATTGTCCCAGGGAGGTACCAACCAGAGCCAGGAAAGGCAACCCCTGTCCTGGGAGAGACTTGTGCATATTATCTGTCTGGTTCCTATCTTTAAGAATGCCCAGGTTAGTTTACAAATCAGGACCCTGTCTTTGGGCACTTGTTCCCTCCTTGATGCAGGCAGTCCTCTGTAAACTGAAATTCCCCTCCCTGGCTCACTTTCTTAGTAATGTCACGTAGCCTGAGGGTCCAGTATCTCTTCTCACCTATGCAATCAAGCCAGAATCAGGTGGAGCTTAGGGCTCTGCTAAGGGGGCACCCACTGGGGAGAAGCCTTACAGGTGTTCCTTTAACCCAGGAGGGGGCTCTCAGTCCCCAGAGGCTGGAGCATTGGCCAGCCTGCCATGTCTTTGTTCCCACTCTCTGCCCCTCAAGCCTTGGAGGTAGTTGACCAGCTGCCCTTTACAGCCCCTGTGCCCTCACCTTTACGCCCATAGCTGTTGCCATCTTCCTCTGCTCCTTGCATATTGCTTTGGCCTCTCTCAAGGCCACTTCCCCCAAACCCCCCGTAGCTCCAGGTCCACCTGAGCCTCTACACCACTGCCAACTCGGATCATTCTTGATACTCTCCCTTCTTCCTTCAAAAGGGGCGGGGGGGGCTCGAGCAGTGGTTCAGCAGTTACAGCTCTTGCCGGGCAGGCGCCAGTACAAGTTCAAACCCCAGCACCACGTGCACAGTGAAGTCTTGGAGCAACCAAAGCCGCATGAAAAATTGAATTAAAAAAGTGTTTCTCTCTTTCTCTCTCTCTCACTGTCCCTCTCTCTTTAAAGTGGGGAACAGGATTGGGGTTCTTTCAGGAACGATTAAAGAAACCTTTGTCTGGAGTCTGACCCCTTGAAAGAGCCCCCTTTGGCAGTACCATGTGATTAGCTGCTAATGTGGTTTCCCCTTGCTATCCTCCACCCATCTATCCTCAGCTGCATAGACTCATGGTTTGAAGTGAACAGATCTTGTCCAGAACACCCCGCGGACTGACCCTGTCGGGCTTGCTTGCCGAATCCTCTCAAAGGTGAGCCTGTGCTTGGGGGTGCTCCAGGCTCCAGGCTTGAGTCTCTGGGGGTCTGGTGGTTGGGGGAACTGGGCTACCCTGGCACACCTTTCTGAGTGTGTCATCAGTAATTAGTTAACTGGAAACGGAAGGGCTTCTCCTGAGGAAGCATAAGAGACTCACTTATCACGTGTGGTCATGAAGAGCACTCAGAAGAGGCAGAATTAGCTGGGGGAAGACTAGTGTATTCCAGATGTCCAGGGCGCCTCTCCCCAGGGAAAGTTGAGAAAGATCCCCTGGGCACATGATGAGGCAAGGGAACCAGATGAGTCTGATTTGCAGGCAGCTACATCTTGTCCTTGCTCAGCTCTGTATCTCCAGTTCTGGAGACAGGAGGAATGACTCCCTGTGGCCTTATGGACATGCACTCAGAGTCAAACAGCCCATGGGACAGTGCGTTGTCCACTGCAAAGTGTTTGTCAGAGAGCATTTCACTGCTGGTTCTCCGCTTGCAGGCCACCTCCCTCACCTGCTTCCAGATGAATCTGAGGCCTCCGGGCCAGACTCCACCCCTCTAGCCCACCACACAGGGTCCCGATTACAGCGGGCCAGCACCACAACTCCCTCCCTCATGTGTGCTCATGTGTCCCCAGTGTCACCATTGGGACTGTCCTCTCCATTTCTTCCCCAGGACACCCAGCTTTGCACTGGCCACCCTCTCCTGTCCCCCACCCTGCTTGTCCCTTCTGAGTTCTGGGATGGCATTTTCCTTTTCCTGGCAAACAAATAGACAAAAGCTCCAGAAAAAAAACTAAACACCCAACTCCACTTCATCTCGCTCATATCCAAAGGTTTGGGGGCCTCTTTCCTTCCTTCTCTCTCTCCCCGCTTTGTTTTGTTTTCTTTTTGTTAGGTTTATTTTATTTATTCCAAGTAAATGCCCAGAACAGCTGATGGTGTCAGACAAATCAGGGACATTTGCTCTTTTACCTTCACCTCAAGAACTGAAGACAAGGGGAGAAGAAGAAGCAAGGGTGAGAGCAAGGCAGAGGGAGCAGAGCCGGGCCCTGATGCATGGGCCCAGTTCCCGGCTTGATGTTCGGCTGCGTGGCCACCTGGACCGAAGCACAGATGCCCCGGACAGCCTGCTCTCTGCAGGACACTTGCTGCCGGGATGCGGCAGCCAGCCCTCAGCCAGATAGAGCAGGACTGACCGACTCCGATCCACGCAGGACTCACAGCCCTGCTCCCAGAGGAGGGCCATCAGACACTGGGGCAGAGCTGAGCTTGGGACACCAGTTGGGACAGGGCACCTCTTCTGCACTGACTTCCAGAAAACGGTTCTCCCTCCTCCCCGAGGACACCAGATTGGATGAAAGCGAGTTGGAGAGAAGAGTGAATTGGCCGCTATCCTTCCCCTCACCCCTCGCCCAGGAGGGAAAGGGCATTTTCTTTTTCACCTTTGAAAGGCATTGTGGGTCTGTCTTTAAAGTGTTTACAAAAAAAAAAAATTATATAAAAAAAAAAGTCTAGTGTCGACTGGTGTTTTCCCTCGTGATGTTTACAGATTGCTGTCTGCTGTCCAGCTATAACCCACTCAGCGACAGAACCAAACATGGCCACGTCCTCACCACCGATGCTCTGATGGCGGGCGGGCACACACAGTCTCTTCCTCTTCCCAGCACCCAGTCGGCTCTCTGCGTCACCAGCCTCTACCTTGGGGTTGGGGTTTTCTTGTTTTATTTTTTCCTTCTTTCTCCCTCCCATTTTTCTGGCTTGGTTTTGCACTTTTCTCCCGAAGGGCCCCTAATATCTTAGTTCTGTTGCCAAAAAAAAAAAAAAAAAATCACGCATCGAAGACTTCCTTCCACTTCCTCTCCCATGCCTTCCCCTTTCTTTCCTCCTGGGTCTGGTCAGTTCAGAGGATTTAACAATCATGAGTGTCCTGCAAAAATGCCTGAACATTTTTCTTGGGCCCTTGTGAATTATTTTTCCCCAGAAAACTTAATAAACAAAAGACTAAAGAAACATATGCCGCTACCCATGTTTTCAGGCACTCTGTCTGAGAACATTTTAGCCATTGGTGTTCACTCGTGGCATCAGCCCATGCAAGATAGGTTTCTGTATTTATATATTTAAAAAAACATAAAATGTTTAAAAATGTTCAAAGCTTAGGAAAAAAGCTTTCTTCATCGGTCAAGGTGTTTGATATGGTATTAAAATAATGTCTAATAAAAGATATTCTGTGTGATGTTATTTTAATGAAATACTGTTATCCAATCAAGAAGTGGGGGCCAGGGCCCACCCCTTAGCGTGCTTCAGCCTCCTCTGCAGCACTGCAGGTGTGCAGTGGTTCTCAGGCAGCTGTACCTGAGGGGAGGGGCAGTGGTAGTTCAGGTGTGCATCCTACAAGTCTGCTAACACATGTAATCATCATGGAACGTATTTGCCACCGTCTGTAGAGTGGTTGTAACCAACCTCTCAGGAAAGAGCTGCAGGGGCAAAGACCTTGCAGCCAGTTGAGGCTGCAAGGATGTTGGTGACTTCAGGTACTAGCCCAGCCCCTCCCTCACAGCACCTGCTCCCTGCCCCATGTTTGCCCGCCTGTTGCACCATCCACATCTCAGTGCTGACTCATGGGCATGCTTCATTGAAGCCCAGGAAAAGGCCTTTATTTGGGGCTGAGCCAGCTTAGAGCCCTTAAACCAGAACCAGACACTCAGGCTCACAAAAGTTGGCAAACTGCAGACTGGGCAGGAGCTCAGAGCAGGGGGCAGCAGTGTGTGCCCAGCCTCTGTCTTTGTGCCAGCCTCCAGGAGCTGCATTCCAGGGCCTCCTGAAGAGCTAGCCAAGGCAAGCTCTGGAGGGAGCTGACTCTGCACCTTCTGTGGCCTGACTTCCCAGGCCCAACCCAACCCCACTAGGCCCAGGAGCCTGGACTGCACGGCCACCAGGGCCCCTGGCTGCACAATCGGCTTTCCTCAGGCGCTTCCTGAAGCACCCACGCTCTGTAAGGGTGTTCATTGCAGGCTAATAGGCATGCTCAGAGAGCTGAAGAGTTGTGGCTTGGAGCCTGGGTCTCAGCTTGTGCTGGTGGACTTGAAAATATTGTGAGAGTTGGCAGCCGTAGCTTTGGCTCTCTACCTGTTGGCAAAATGATCTTGGGGAAATGACTCCATTCATCCAAACTTGAGCTTCCTCTTGTGTGGAGTGGGGACAAAATCGAGCAGCTCTGAGGTCGCCATGGGGGTCAGAAGCTCTGCCCTGAGCCCTGGCACATGCATAGCAGGCTTCCTTGTAGCTTTGTCACTGCAAAGGGCACTGTTCTATTCGCAGCACCTCCTGCTCTGCCTGGCAACTGTGTCTCCCTGTTCTATATTTAATTCCACCAGCGAAGCTGGCAAGGCAGGGCCCACCCCTGAAGGAGATCTCCTTGCTTGACCCCTGGACTTGGAGACGGAAGCTTTGCGCATCCACGTTGGCGGCGTGAGCCTGGCTGCTTTGGCAGTGCCATATGAGAGCCGAGTGATTGCTGTTGCTATCCCAGGCTGGTGCTCATCTCCACCCCCATGACTTCCGCTCCCACCTGGTACACTGAAGCCCTCTGCTGGCTGCTGAGTACTCTGAATTCGGACCCGGGTTGCCAGCATCTGGTGTGGGGGTGGGATTGGAGTTGTCTGGGTTTCCCAGGTGGAGCTGGTGTTTGTCACCATCCAGACAGCTCTCCAGAAGCTGCATTACCCCTGCTCTGCCTTCCTGGGAGGGGAGAGAACATGGAGGAAGCCTGGAGGTGGGTTCTACCCCTTCTGTGCTGGGGGACCAGCAGGCTTGTGGGGAGGGGAGGGTCCCAGAGAGGAGCCCCTCATCTTAACAGCCATTGATAGTCTTGAACTTAACAGAAGAAGGCCCTCATTCTTAGGAAGTAGATGCTGATTTATTTATAGGTGAATGATTTCAAGAAATATGTAATTCCAAATGGTTCCCCAAAAAATACACAAAGGAAATGAGGCAAAAAATATCTGTTGTTGAATCCTCAGTGGCTGTTATTTCACTGAATGGTGTACTTGTTCTTTCAACTTTTCTGTATCTTTGGAATTTTTCCTAATAAAAAATTGTGGGGACTTGGCCATTTTCTGTGCACCTACTAATGCCAAGCACAGGAGGGCAACGTGAAAGCCCTGCCCAGCCAAAGACTGGCCACTGCAGAACTACACCTGGGAGGACTGGTGGGAGGGGCTCAAGAGGTGTTTCCATGTTAGCACGTTGCTGAGGTTGGGTTGCTTGCGTAACGGGTGGTATGGGTAGAGGGCCCAGGGGACGTGCCACCAAACCACCCTGGGCATAGCCTCTGTTCCCAACTAGGACAGCCGTGGGTCAGAAACACCAGCATGTCCTCAAGTCCAGATTGGTGTCACTGCTGTCTGCTGGAGCCCAGTGCTACAACAGAGTAGAGATCCCCCAAAACAGGGTGAACTGAGGAAGTCACAGAGTGGCCTGCTTCTCCCCAGGGCCTGATGGGAGAGCTGGTTGGGGGTTGGGAGGAGAGCATGCAGTGCTGGCTCCCATCATCCCTCACCCAGCCTCTATGCTTAGGGGCCCAACAGGCGGGGATGGGGCAAATTAGCGCACTGCAGGTTCCTGGGACTTGCAGCGGCTGGAGGGTTCACAGATTGCCCACCAGGGTCCCTCCAGGTGAGTGTCCCAGGGCTGAGAGGTACAGGCCCTGGATAGAAGATTCCTAGGCCACAGCTACCCAGAACAGCGGATGTGGTGTCTAGGCTTTCTGGTGTAAGGCACCCTCTTGTGGACTTTGTGGGAACAACTCCCAAGGACCCCAGACGGGCTATATCCGGGGCTCCCAAGACAGGCAGGTCAGAGTGGGCTAACTTTGGCTTTGAGGTCATGCCATAGAGCAGTGTGGTGCAATGATAATCTCACTTCCATTTCTAACAGCTGCTTGAAGAATGTGTTGAGTGTGCAAAGGCCCAGGTGGAGCCTGGGGAGACGGTTAGAGGTGTTTGCACTGCTGATAGGTCTTCAGCCCAAGGTTCTCAGAAGCAAAGTGGTTGGGAAAAGGACCTGTTTCTTCAAAGCCTGAGCCTGTACCCCTCCACAGGCTGCCATAAATCAGAGGACAGGCCCCCAAAAAATGAATCACTGGTCAAAGTCAGAGAATCTGGAGAGGGCAGATAAGGGAGGTGCTGCCTAATGATCTCTGAAGCTACCAATGGGGTTCAGATTCATTTGGGAGGCCCCTTCCCAGTCAGGAAAGACATTCCTATTACCCTAAGTAGATGAGGGTTGAGAAAGGGCCGTAGGCCCCAGCATAGGGGAGGCCTTGACAGGGATTTTTTTTTTTTTTTAAAAGAGATGGACAGTGAGAAAGTGAGGAAGAGAATTTTATTTTGTTTTTTCATGTGGCCTCAGTTGCTCCAACACTTTGTCGTGTACATGGTGCTGGGGTTTGAACTCACACCCTTGCGCTTGCCAGGCAAGCACCTTAACCGCTGAGCCACCTGTCCAGCCCCCAGGGATGTGATCTTAGTCTTGGGGTGGGCCCACACCATTCCCCCCAGCCAGGACAGGATGTGAGACCAGAGAGTAAACAGCTTCACCAGGAACCACCCTGGGTCTTTTACTGGACCAAAGGCTTCTGAGAACAGCAAGAGGGTCAGGGACAGAGCCCAGCTTCTCTCAGGGCTCTTGAACCCCAGGCACCAGCTACAGAGGGCTAATTGGCAGCATCGACACTGTCCATCCCTTACAGGGCGTCAGCAACATGAAGGAAGCTTCCAGAACAGGGTTCTATAGCCTGGGGGCTTACAAGCCAAGTACTCAGAGCTCCTCACACCACCTTGCCTGGGTTCATGAGGCTTCGAGGGTCCAGCATGACCTTGAGCTGCCGCATGGTCTCCATGCCCACAGCACCCACCTCTTCCTGTAGCAGCTGCCGCTTGCCCAGCCCAATGCCATGCTCCCCAGTGCATGTCCCATGGAGTGCCAGTGCCCGCCTGGGATGCCATGGGATGGAATCCTCAATGGGCTCCTCTCCCACTTCCTCTGCCCTCCCGCACCCTAGCCCATTCTGGGCTCAGCTCATACCTGGCCAGCTTTTCTGTGAAGGCCTTGACCCTGTGGTGCTGCTCCTTGTCATCTGGGTTGACCATCAAAAGGCAGTGGAAATTGCCATCGCCCACATGCCCAACAATGGCTCCTGGGGACCCAGAGGACCGAATTGTTCCCTCGCCCTGCCCTTGGGTACTACCCTGTCCCAGTGCCACCCCACCTCACTCCAGGTTGAGTAGGCAGAACCTGAGAGTCCTGAGGCCTTCAGCTCCTCCTTAGTTTGCACCACGATCTCCGGCAGCCGGGAGATGGGCACACACACATCAGTGGAATAGCCCTGGGTGGAGAGGCAGACTGGTGAAGCTCTTGCCAGTCTCCTGCTGCCTGCCTGAAGCTTAGGGTCACTGTGAACAAAGCTAAGGACGAGTCTGAAGGGATCTGGCTCAGCTCTGGGTCTCAGGGAAGGAAACAGCCGGCTCTTCTCCGGACAGTTAGGCCAGATTGTGTTCACTAGGTCTTGCCAGCCTGGGCCTTACCCTGTCCTAGCCTCTCCCATCCTGGGTTATGTGCCGGTCTGCCATGCCCCACACTCCTCCAGCTTCTCCCTGGAGGAGGTCTTCCCTCTCTGCCACAACTCCTAAGAGCATGGCTGCAGGAAGGGCACCCTAGTGTTGGGCACACTGACAGCCTCTGAGAAGCAGCGTAGCGGGGTGGTCGATAGCCCCAGCTTCTAGCTGCTCAGCCAGGTCAGCCTGCTGGCTCGTTCAGTACAGTAGTGGGTTGAGGAAAGGGCTGAGGGGCTGAACTGTGGGTCCCACCTCCATCCCCATCCCAGCTCACCTTGCAGCCTGGATACAGGGCCAGGAATGCATACCAAGCGTTGTGCCTGGCTGCCCAAAGCTGGTTGCGCTCCTCAGCCTCTTTGGCCCAAGAGAAGTGGGAGGCTCCGTTTTGCTGGGTGATTGCCTCTGCAGTAGGGGAAGAAAGTTGACCTGGGCCCTACACTGGGGCAGCCCAAGCTCTGCTACCCCATCCTCGACACACCTGTGCACTGCAGCTGCTCTGCCAGTGCCTGCCTGGAGCCGTGGAACTCGAGGAAGAGAGTAGGCGCCACCGCACAGCTCAGCTTGCTATACCTGTTGCAGGCATCCATCATGAGGTCATCTAGGAACTCTGGGATGAGGGAGAGGGACAGCCCAGTGAGGTCTGGCCTTCTAAGGGAACCTCTTCTGTGGGGCCCACCCCAACTGCCCCAGTCCTAGGCTCACCAATGCGGGCCACTGGCACCGCAGCCTGGAGGATCTGTACAGTGCTGTCCACGGCTGCCTGGACACTGGGGAATGCACAGGTGGCAGCCACTGTGGCTTCAGGGACAGGGTGCAGGCGCAAGGTGGCAGATGTGATGAGGCCCAGTGTCCCCTCGGAGCCCACAAAGAGTCCTGTGAGATTGTAGCCGGCTGCACTCTTCCTGGCCCCAGGGATACATAAGGTAGGTAAGTGCTCAGGCTATGCAGTTAGGGATTTCCGCCCAGGAGTCTGCACAGGGAACCAGGACACTCCCTTTGGCACCAGATCTGCCTGTGCAGGAGGGCAAACCCCACCCACCTATCCATGAGACTCCTTCAGCACTCGCGCAGCCTCTGGCCAAGGGCAGAGGACACTCACCTGAAATGGCGGCCCTGTCCTGCTGTGTGCAGCAACCGCCCATCAGGCAACACCACCTCCAGGTTGAGTACATTGTCCCGCATGGTGCCATAGCGCACAGAGTTGGTGCCCGAGGCCCCAGTGGCCACCATGCCGCAGACTGATGCGTCTGCACCTGGGTCTGGAGGGCAGAGAGCAGGGCAGGCCAGGCAGGCGGGAGGCCCTTTCTCTTGGGCAAGTGGGAGAGGCAGGGTCCGCTAAAGGCCCAGAAACAGCCCAGTCCCCCATGAGCCCTCAGGGTTCCCAGGAAAGTACAGGAGCCCCAGCCTACCCACAGTAAACCAGAGGCCACTGTTGCGTAGGTGGGTGTTGAGAGCTTTACGGGTGACACCAGGCTCCACTACCACAGAGAAGTCTTCTGTGTTCAGCTCCGTGATCCGGTCCATGTGGGTCAGGTTAATGCACACACCGCCCTGGTGGCAGGAGTGCCAAGAAGGCCAGCTGACCTAAGTCTTTCCCCCATGGCTGAGCCCCCAGCAGCCAGACCAGAGTCCCGGGACAGGAGGTAGGGGTGGCCATAGACATGCCCAGTGTGATGCGCAGACCCGGGCACCCTGCTATACCTGCACAGCACAGACTCCCCCCTCGAGACCGGTGCCCGTGCCGAACGGGATGATGGGCACGCCTTGGCCATAGCACAGAGCCGCCAATCGGCTGACCTGGTTCACGTTCTGGGGCCACACCACTGCATCTGGAGGTTGGCACCTTGAAGCAGACCTCAGCAGGTTAGAACCCAGTGGCACCTGCTGGTCCTGTTCCTGAAAGAGCTTGGAGGTGTCACAGGGCCTAAGGCCACTCAGCAAATAAGAGGCAGAACAAGAATGCCACCGTACTCCAGAACAGGTGGGTAGGGACAAGGACAGCCCAGGATTCCGTTCCCAGCCAGGCTTTCTGATACCTGTGCATGGACTCATCCTGCCCGTGCTGCTCTCGGACCACAGCAGCAGTGGACACGTGGGGGCTCCCCACGATGGCCTTCAGAGCCTCCACAAAGCCCTTGCTGAGTTTGCCCTTCAAGGAAGAATCACATTGCCAGGGTCACCAGAAAGAGATAGCTGGGGGCTACAGCACCCGCCCCCACCCTGTGGCAGCAGGGAGAGTGTGGAGCAGTCAGGCTGCAAGGTGGCATCACAGACCCTGGGAACCTGCACACCAGGACCCCCTTCCAAGGCGCTGCCCCACCAACCTGCGACCCTCTGGAGCAGTAGCTCCTCCAGGGAAACAGCCCCCTGGCTGCAGCCCGGAGCAGTGGGGCCATAGTTGCGACTGCAGTCAGTTTGAGCTCGGTGGGGGTGAGGGCGGGTGGCAGCTGCCGCCCCTCCTCTGCCCATTGGCTGCGCCGGGGGTGGAGCCTCTTTAAGGTGGAGCGGGCTTAAGGTGGCCCCTGCACACCTCGCAGGTCACGGGTGTCTGTGGGCAACAGGGTCAACACTTGTGAAAGACAGGTGAGGCTCCCCAGAGGCACTGGGAAAGAGGAACAACAGCCACTCCCGCCTTGAAAGTCTGCAATGGCTTCCTGTGGCCCTTCAAACACAAACTCCTTGTGCAGGCTTTAACAGTCCTGCTGGCTCCTGCTGACTTTTTATCCACCCCACTTCCTTCCAACTTCCTCTTTGACCTCTGGGCTCCAGTTTGCCTTTTTGTTCCAGTATATCCCAGCTCCAGCCAGGCTTGGGGTCTTGGCACATGCTGTGCCCTCTGCCAGGAACCATCTCCTGACTCTGCCTGGCAAGCTCTTCCTCACCCTTTATATCTTAGCAACACTGTCACAAAATGGGCTGCCATCAGGGCCACTCCAAGGGAAGCTCAGGGGGACCTTTCTAGGATGGAACTGGTAAGGCAATAGGGCGCATCAGGGAGGCTCCCTGGAGGAGGTGATGGGGGAAGAGCAAGTGAAGAGGACTTTACCTGCCTTTCATCCCCTCCACCTTTCATCCCTGCCACCGCACCTTGAGCTTGAAGCTCTGTTCTCCCATAGCGAGTCCAAAGAGGCGCCTTGCTAACACCACTGGGACAAAGCTTCATGCAGCTTTTTCTCCCTTTGAGTCCAAAATACAAACTCTTTCCTCATTTTAGTTGGGTTTTCATCCTGACCATATAAGGGCAAGTTTATCAAAAGACAGCATTATAACAATTTAGTTCTGGATCGAATTGGTTTTTATTTCCTATTCATGAACTGGGCAGCCTCCAGTTCTACAGGATAGAAAGAGAGTGCCCAGTGGGCCCGGGCAGAACGTTGGGTTTTGTAAGATGGGAACAAGGAAAGAACAATAGAAAAAAAAAAGGGAAAAAAAAGCAGATTGGTTAATATCAGGTTTCTTTTTTGGTAAGGGTTAAAGGACAGGGGACTTTGTTCCTAGGCTGGCTTAGGTAGACTGGCATCTTCGGGGATCTGTCTACTTCTCTCAAGTGTCAGTCTGATTATGTGGCATTAACGTGAGTGACTCCTCTTGGTTAGGTCTGCTCACATCGGGCCGGCCCAGTGTAGGTGCTCTGTCCAAAACGATGGTCTCTCAGGCTTTTGTTCAAGGTACATATGTTCATGCTTCTACTTTCAATGTGCTGCTCAACTGGCTGGCTGGAAAAGAGTCTCTTTCACAGTTCATTCAAAATTGAGATCCAGCGAAAGTCCACACAGTGCACTGGATTCTCTCAAATCAGTGCTGGGGACAGAACCCAGGGCCTGCAGCAAGCGCACCAGCACTCTACCACCGACTGCCCCCTCCCTGCCGCCCCACCCCTGCCGCTTGTCAAATCTTTTTTTTTTAAGCGAGAGAGTCAATTTTATTTATTCATCTGGCCTTTGTTTCTCTGACAATAAGTTGTGTATATGGTGCTGGGGTTCAAACCCGAGTCTTTGCGCATGCCAAGCAGGTGCTCCAACCAGTGAGCCACTGCTCCAGCCCTGTCTCAAATCTTTGTAAATCTACTATTTCTTCCTCTCCCGTTTTTTTAAAGAGAGAGGGAGAAAATGGGACATAATCATTTTATTTTTTTTTAATCTGGACTTTGTTTCTCTGACACTTTTTTTTCTTTTTTTTTTTTGAAGAAAGGGACAATGATAGAGAGAGAGAGTATCAACTTTAGTTTTGTTTTTTGTTGTTGTTGTTTTTTCATGTGGGCTTTGTTGCTCCAACACTTTGCTGTGTGTGTGGTGCTGGGATTTGAACCCACATCCTCGTGCATCCCAGGCAAGTGCCGTAACTGCTGAGCCCATCGTTTACTGTTTTTATTTTCTTTCTTTAAAGAGAGAGGGACAGTGAGAGAGAGAGAGAGAGAGAGAGAGACAGAAAGGGACAGTGAAAGAGAAAGGGACAGTGAAAGAGAAAGAGAATCAATTTCATTTAGTTTTCCACGTGGCTTTCATTGATCCAACACTTAGTTGTGGATGTGGTGCTGGGGTTTGAACTCAGGTCCTCACACATGCCGAGCAAGCACCGTAACCGCTGAGCCACTGCTCCAGCCCCTCCATTTACTTCTTAAAACAAACAAACAAACAAAAAAAACCTGGTCCATTTGTTCTACACACTTCTCCACATTCTGTACTTGCATGAGTGCATCCTTGTGGTACTATTTAATATATTTTTCCAATATCTCTATTTCTTGGAAATTGTTGGATTTAGCTGTTGTGCTGCCCAGTCATTCATTTTTCTTTGCTGATGTTCGACATCCGCGCGTTCTGCATGGAAGCAACACGTGGCTATGTAACTTGAGATGCAACTGGTATAACTGAATTTTCAATTTCATTTCATTTTAGTTAATTTTAATTTTGAATGGCTACTGTGTTAAAACAAATCTAGAGGATTAGATTCAGATTACATCTTTTTCTGGTAAGACTGCTTCATAGATAGTGCGTCCATGTATATTTCAGAGTAGGTTTAAAATCATAAAGATTCAAACTGGAGCAGGGGACAGTGGCACACACCTGTAATCCCAGCAGCTCGGGAGACTGAGGCAGGAGGATTGCAAGTTCAACACCAGCTTCAGCAATTTAGTGAGGCCTGTCTCAAAATAAAATGGGCTGGGGGATGTAGCTGGTAGTTCAGCGGTTACAGCGCTTGCCTGGCATGTACAAGGACGTGGGTTCAAACCCCAGCAGCACCACGTACACAATGAAGTGTCAGAGCAACAAAAGCCACATGAAGAACTAAATAAAATTGATTCTCTCTCTCTCTCTCTCTCCCTGTCCTTCTCTCTTTACAAAACAAAGTACATTTAAAAAATAAATAAATAAAACAGGCTGGAGATGTGGCTCAGTGGGTTTAATCCCTGGTACCAAAAGGAAGGAAGGAAACAGAAAGAGAGAGAGAGAAAAGAAAGAAAGGGAAGAAAAGAGGAATTGGGAGGTTTAGGATTTCTTTTGAGGGAAATGAAAATACTTTGGATGAGATAGTGGTGATAGATGTGCAACTTTGTGAGTAATTAATGTGCACTATAAACAGGCAAAACCGGGGCTGGAGCGGTGGCTCAGTGGTTTTGTCTCTTGCCTGGCAAGAGTGAGGATGCGAGCTCGAATCCCAGCACCATGTATACAATGAAGTTCCATAGTGACAAAAACCAGATGAAAAACTAAACAAAGTTGATTCTCTATTTCTCTCTCCCCCATCTCTCTAAAAAAATAAATAAAACAGCAAAACTGAATTTTGAAGCTATGTGAATTTCATCTCAAAAATTTTTAAAGCAGTTGGAATTTTGATTCCAATTACATTCAATTAGTTTGCTAATTTTGTGAGACTGAGTTTCTTAATAATATTAAATTTGCCCATTCAAGGCAATGTAATCTCTCCATTTATTTCCTTTTGGATTTCTGTGTATGTGCGTGCGCACATGTGTACACACGCTCAGGGGTTCAAAGCCAGGACCTAGTGTATGCTAGGTGAGAGCTCTATTATTGAGCTACATTTCCAACTAATGGCCTTAATTCTTTATTACTTAATTAGAATTATCCCCTAATGAAGAGCTGTTCCTTCTCCCTCACTTATTCACTTTTATCTTGTTATTTATTTTGTTGTCCCTATTTTGCCATACAGTTTTTATATCCCCACTCTACCTTTCCCACACTCTCTTCCTCCCTCCTACCCCTGCCCCGCTCCCCACCCCTATCCCTTAGTCTTTGAGGTTGCCCCAGTTCAATTGCTAATCCTCATTTGATGAGTCTATCGTCTAAACGTGTGCTTTTCTTACTCTTTCCTAATATTGTACCCTAGCTTTTGTATATTTGACTCTTGGGTTTGGCTAATTTCACTCAGCATGATTTTCACCATTTCCATTCATCAGCAAAGGTCATGATTTCATTGTTTTAATGGTTGAGGAAAAATGTAAATATATATATATATATATATATATATATATATATATATATATATATATATAATCACAGTTTCTTGATCCATTCATCCAATGAGGGACATCTGGGTTGATTCCATAATTTAGCTATTGTGAATTGTGCTGCTGTAAACATTGAAGTACCTGTGTCATCATAGTATGCCACATTTATATCATCTGGGAAAATACCCGGGGGTGGGATAGCTGGGTCATATCATACAGTGGCTCCATCCCTAATTTTTTGAGGAGTCTCCATTCTGCTTTCCAGGGTGGTTGTACTAGTTTGCAGACCCACCTTTTTCATTTCTTCTGTTGAGAAGTTTCTGTTTAGCTCTTTTGCCCATTTATTCATTGGGTTATTATATCCCCAACTCTTCTCAATCCTCCTCAGCCGCCCACAAAGCCACTCCTGGCAGTTTTGCTGATTCTTCGTGACCGTATTCCTGGGACTTGGTAATGTTTGGATGATAGCCATGTATTGAGAAAGCATGTCAGGACAATTGTCTAACTTGTTTTAATGCATTTTAATATAAAAAATTAATTTTAGGACTGGGGATGCAATTCCATGATAGAGCGCTTGACTAATATGCTTGAGGCCCTGGGTCCTGGGTGTTTTTGTTTTTGTTTTTGTTCTTGTTTTATGGTAGGCAGGTACCAGGGATTAAACCCAGAGGTACTCAATCAGTGAGCCACACCCCCAGTCCTTTTTATTTTTTATTCTGAGACAGGTCTGGCTACACTGCTTAGGGCCTCACTAAATGGCCGAGTCTGGTCTTGGATTTGCAGTCCTCCTGTCTCAGAGGCCATATTAATAGTAATAATACTTTTTTCTTCACTTATTTTACCACTGATTAGTTGGGTATTGCTTTCTTACAAGCCGCCCAAGACCCAGATGTTTAAGACAATAAACATATACTCTTGGTTGTTAGTACACAGGTCAGCTACCTAGGCCTTCCCTTATTAGCCAGATTATCCTGATGTGTCTTATTTACCTGGGGACTTGGGACTAGCCCAAGAATTTGTGCTAGCCATGTTATAAATGCAGAAACAACTGGCAAAAGGATAAACACCTATGATTTATCCATACAATGGAATGTTATTCAGCCTTGAAAGGAAAGGAAAAATCCTATAATCCCAGCTAATTTGAAGGCTGAGGCAGAGGATGGCAAGTTCAAGGTTAGCCTCAGGAATTTAACGAAGCCTTGTCTCAAATAAAAAATTAGAAAGGGCTGGGTATATCGAAGTGGCCCCTGGGGTCAATCCCCAGCACAGCAAACAAACAAACAAGAATGGAAGGACCTCCTCCCGTGCTCCAACCTGGGGACATCCGCTAAGTGAAATAAAACACATCTGTCCTTCTCCACTTACACATGGCACTTAGTCAAAATCCCAGACAGAAAGCAAATGAGTGAAGAGCAGCTGCCAGGCAGCGGGGAGGGCAGAATGGGGGTCAGTGGTTAGCGAGGACAGAGTCTCATCTTTACAAGCTGAAAAGAATTATGAAACGGGAGGGTGAGGGGTGGGTAACACTGTGGATGTGTTTAATACCACTGGACTCTGCACTTGAAAATGACTAACATGACAACTTTTATATATGTATTTTACTACAATGAAAAAATGGGGAAGGGCTGGAGCCGTGGCTCAGTGGTTGGATACCAAGAAGCACATGTACAACTCAGTGTCGGAGAAACCAAGGTTAGATGGAAAAATAAATAAAATTGATTCTCTTTCTATCCCTCTTTATTAAAAAAAAGAAACAACAAAAAACCAGGGGAAACAACCAAACCAAGCCCACTCCCGATAGGACCTCCTTAGAGGTGAATAGCGCCTGACATTTCATACATCTTACTTATTGTTCATTTCATCTCCTCGCAACACGAACATGAGCTCCACAGGCAGAGAGCTTTTGTGTGTTCATAGCTTTGCCTTCTATGGCTGTTGTGCCCAGATCGCGAATCCCCAAAGACCACCAGGGAGCCGTGTCCCATGCAAAGCAAGAGGGCCGTTATCGCTGCAAGCTTGAGCTTGGGCTCACAGGTTCTCTGCCGCAGCAGGTACCGGCTGAGAGCCCCGAGTCTCCATTCAGCGGGATTTTTATGAGCCCCACTGTAGAGCGGGAAATTTGAACAAAGCAAAGCACACGATTGGCTGATCTTTGAACATACGTGGTTTGGCATGTTTCCATTGGCCTAGGGTACCCAGGTCTTAATTTATTGACATAGATGTTTGGAATGTTAGGCATTGGCTTGTCAGCTTCCCATCAGTAGATTGCCAAATCCAGTCCTAATCTCGACTTGTAAACCCTTTATTCTAGTGGCCTTCCTGGAATCAGCTATCTGAGCTCCAGGAAATAGAACCCTAGGCCTGAAATCTTTCTTGCCCTAAATGCAGCCTGTCATGGCCGAGGTTCAGCTCCCTTTCATGGTCTCCCACCCAGCAGGTGCTCCACACACTTAACTGCAGGAATGCAGAATAACATGTGGAAAATAGACACTTGGGGAGAAATCTGAACCTGTCACCCTGTACCCTACAAAAAGAATCATTTCAGCTGGGCGCAGTGGCACACACCTGTAATCCCAGTGACTTGGGAGGCTGAGGCAGGAAGATTGCAAGTTTGAGGCCAGCCTCAGCAATTTAACAAAGCCCTAAGCAATTTAATGAGAACTTGTCTCAAAAACAAACAAACAAAAAACAAAAATTAAAAAAAAAGAAAGAACTGGGGATGTGGCTCAGTGGTTAAGTACCCCTAGGGTAGAATCCCCAGTTTAAAACAAAAAAAGTCCTGGGGCTAGGGTTGTAGCTCAGTAGTAGAGCACTTAGCATCTGACAGGCCCTGGCTTCCCAGCACTGCAAGAAAAAGAAAAAACAGTTCTGAATAGTCTACCTTTTGTCTTGGGTTGAGACGGGGTCTAGCAGTGCTGCATAGGCCAACCTGGAATCCTCTACTGCTCTGGACCCAAGAGGGGAATCCTGAACATCTCACTTCAAGCATAATCACAATACCCTTAGCACATGTAAAAAAAATTAACATTTCCTTAATATTATTCAAATATCTAGTTGGTGTTTAAATTTCCAAATTCTTGTAGTAAATGTCATATCCCAGATTTTTAAAACTCAGGAATGCTTGCTTATAATCCCAGCCACTCAAGAGGATCACAAGTTCAAGGTCATCCTGGGTAACTTAAACAGATCTGTATCAAAATAAAAATAAAAATGTGCTAAGGCTATAACTCAGAGCTGAAGTGTTTCCTTAGCAAGTGTGAGGCCCTGGTTCAATTCCCAGTTCCACTGAATAAACAAATAATTCAGGATCTGGGGAAGGGGAGAGAGAGGGAAACTGGGTAACAGGTACCAAAATACCACGAGGTAGGGAAAATAAGTTCTAGTATTCTGCATCACAATAGGGTGACTATAGTTTACAACCATTCACTATATACTTTATAGAGAACTGGAAAAGTTTGAAGTTTCACAACATGAAGAAGTGGTAAATATTTAAGGAATAAGAAATGCCAATTACCTTGATTGCATCATTGTACGTTGAACTTTCTTTTCTTTTTTAAGAGAGAGGAACAGTGAGAGAAAGAAAGAGAATCAACTTTCGTTCTTCATGCGGCTTTCGTTGCTCCAACACTTGGCTGTGTTCATGGTGCTGAGGTTCTAACTCGCACACTTGGCACTTGTCAGGTAAGCACCATCACCACTGAGTCCATGAACTTTGAAAATACGCTAAATGAAATAAACCAGACGCAGAAGAACAAGTACGGTACAAGTCCGCTGAAGCCAGTGTGTTAGCTCTTCATCACTGTGACTAAAACACTCAACCAGAACAACTTAAAGGAGGAAAAGTTTATTTTGGCTCATGGTTTCAGAGGCTCAGTCCATGGTTGGTCAACTCTATTGCTCTGGACCCAAGAGAGGCAGGACATCGTGACAGAAGTATCTACTATAGGAAAATTCATGGAGACAGAAAGTAGACTAGAAATTACTAGGGGCTGGGGGAAGGAGGATTGCGGAGTTAATAAATACAGAATTTCTGTTTGGAAAAAGTTCTGGAAAGATAATAGTTTGATTACACACGATTGTGCCTGTGCTCAAGGTGACTGAATTGCACACTTAAAAGTGGTAAACTTAAGGCTGGGGGGATAGCTCAGTGGTAGAGCTTTTGCCTAGCTTGTACGAGGTCCTGAGTTCAATCCCAAGCACTGCAAAAAAGAAGGGAAAAAGAGTGAACTTCATGTTGTGTATTTCATCACAATAAAAAGACAGAAACTCAGGGCTGGAGCGGTGGCTTGGCAGTTACAGCGCCTGCCTGGCATGCTCGAGGACGAAGGTTCGAACCCCAGCACAGGTACACAGTGAAGTGTCGGGGCAACGAAAGTTGACCAGCCATGGACTGAACCTCTGAAACCATGAGCCAAACAAACTTTCCCCAAGTGTTTTGGTCACAGTGATGAAAAGCTGACTAACACGCTTGCTTCAGTGGACTTGTACGATACTTGTTCTTTTGTGTCTGGCTTATTTCATTTAGCATATTTTCAAAGTTCATGATGTTGTAGAATGTGCAGAACTCCATTCTGCACATGAATGGACGCTCTGGTCCACACCGTAATCCCAGCAACTCAGGAGGCCAAGGCAAGAGGATTCTATTCAAGGCCAGCCTCAGCAACTTAGAGTCTGTTTCAAAAAAAAAAAAAAAAAAAAGATTTGAGGATGTAGCGCAGTGATAAAGCACCCCTAGGTTCAACCTTCAATATAAGCAAACAAAACAAATAAATAACAACAAAAAACTAACCATACTCTTAGCATGCCATTTGGCAATGATGTTATGTATCCAAACGTGTTGAAAACATGTCCACACAAAAACCCGCACATGGATTGAATAGCAGCTTCGTTAATTGCCAACACAGATGCAATCAAGATATCCTTCAGTAGGGAATAGATAAATTAACTATCGTATATCAAGATTGTTGAAGGGGTTGGAGCGGTGGCTCGGCAGTTACTGTGTTTGCCCAGCATGCGCGAGTACACAGGTTCAAACCCCAGCACCCATGTACACAACTAGGTGTCAGAGCAACGAAAGCCATGTGAAAAACTCAATAAAAATTGATTCTCTCTGTCTCTCTCTCTCACTGTCCTTCTCTCTTAAAAAAAAAAAAAGACTGTTGAAGGGGCTGGAGCAGTGGCTCAGTGGTTACGGTGCTTGCCTGGCATGCACAAGTA